>BRXZ01007679.1:49692-61738 GCA_030267625.1 Triparma retinervis
GCAAGTTCGGAAGGACTTCCGTTCCCGCCACTTACGTCTCAGACCACCACCTTGTCTGCGACTCCCCTCCTCTGCATCCTGACTCAGGGGGGCTGAGATACCTTGCCCTCAGCGAGCAGTACACGAGGTACCCCGACCCCATCACTAACGACGTGAGAATGTACCCAGCATCCCATTACTACCCTCTTTACAACATGAGGCTGGTGAGCTTTGAGGTCACTAATAATGGCCAAGATTATACGGACAGTGGGATCACCTTCCTTTACATGGATGATGCCACGGTCACGAATGTGACCAGCAGCTCGGGTCCTTACATAGGCGGAACTCCCGTGTTCTTGAGCGGCGATAATTTTGTTAACAGCACGGAACTGTCCTGTCGCTTCGGCCACACTGTCGTGCCAGCTGTTTTCATGTCGCGGTATTCTGTGCTCTGCTTCTCGCCCGCCCAGTCCTACAGTGAGGCGCAACACAACTTCCTTGAGCACGGCAACATGCGCTCCCCTTCCTTCCCGCATGGTCCAGAGTACCGCGTAAGGCCGGTCGGCGCAGCCGTGAACGTGGTCTACCTTGAGGTCTCGAACAATGGGAGGGATTTCACAATGGACCGTAAACTTTTCACTTACACGCAAAATACTGTGAAGGGCAAGTACAACCCCGAGAGCGACGATGTGACGGTCCTTGATTGCCCTCGCGGGGCTTCCTGCGGTGGAACTGGACTCACAAACTTCACCCTTTGCCCTCGTGGCACTTACCAACCTCTCAAGTCCCAATCGCACTGCTTGCGATGCCCCGTCGGATACATGTGTCCTGAGGAGGGCCTGCACGTACCTAGGATTTGTCCCGCGGGATTCGTCTGCGACGTGACGGGCATAGAAGTTGCTGAGCAACCCTGCCCTGAAGGCCACTTCTGTCTGGAGGGCACCGCCACCACGGCCACTAGCTGCGGCCACCCCTTTTTAAGCTCCGAGCTTTTCCCCTCTATCACCCACGGCGAGCGCAGTGCCACGATTAGGTCTGGCAGTCAGCCTGAGGGATTCAGCCTTGTCCTTGGAGCGAGGAACACGGCCTGTTGGAACAACATGACTGATGACTTTGGACTGCAGGTCTCAGACCTGCCCGCAAGGGTGTGGGCTGAGAGGCACCTTCTACCCCTGTCAGACGGCTCTCCTCTCACCCCGACAAGGGGAAGGTATTGTCTGGACGACTCTTGCATCAGGCTGGAGGATGCCGAAGACATGTCCATCACAGACAAGTCCTTCGATTACTCTTCGCAAGGCTTCGCTCTTAGGAGGCCCGTTCCCTGCCCTGAAGGAATGTATTGCCACCCAGGAACTGCTGTCAATACTTCGTCAATTGACGACTTTACTACACCCCAGCCTTGTAGTGAGAGTATGTACTGCCCCGAGGGATCTGTTGACCCTCTCGGCAGCGGCGAGTGCCCAATGGGATTTTACTGCCCCTTCGCTAAGAAGATACCTTGCCCGGTCGGCACCTACTGCCCAAGGGAAGGGCACTGGGACCCTCTAGTTTGCCCCCCAGGTACCTTCAACTCAATGACTGGGCAGCTCAAGTGCAGTGCGTGCCCTAGAGGCTACATTTGCCCAGGGTACGGTAGGGTCTTGCCTGCCATTTGTCCCCCGGGCTTCAGTTGTAGCAGGGATGGTCTAACATCGCCCAATGCTCGTTGTCCTGCAGGGTTTTACTGTCCAAATGGGACCATTACCTCAGACCCCTTCAGGAATGACACCTCTCTCCGTCCTTACCCCTGCTCGGCGGGAAGTTACTGTCTTGGAGGAGTTGGTTACGTCGAGGTGAAGTTAAACGACTTCCTTTATGCGCAGCCCTGTACCGAGGGTTTCTACTGCGAGCTTGCATCTGTAGACCCTAAGGGATCCGGCCTCTGCCCAGCAGGCTTCCTTTGCCCTGCTGGAACGGCGAACCCGATCCCTACTCCCAAGGGTTTCTTCGCTGCCTCCAAGGGAACCGTGCAGGCTGCGGCCTGTCTCCCTGGTTACTACGCTCCGACAATTCAGACGGAGGAGTGCTACCCTTGTCCTCCAGGTACTACTTGTGAGGTCGATAGTCTTTTTGAGGCAGAAATCTGCCCCCCAGGTACGTACAGGTCTACTCTTGGCGAGGACGGACTTCCTTGCGCTGCCTGCCCCCAGGGCACTTGGAGCAAGAACTGGCAAATGAGGGAGAAGGGTGAGTGCACTCGCTGCCCAACTGGGGTCGTGTGCCCCCTTGAGGGCATGACGCAACCATGTGGCAGGGCTGACCTTCCACAGCCCTTTGAGCCTGTGGTCAACCTTAACGGCCTTCCTGTGCCTGAATACGAGTACCCCAACTACGACGTCCCTCCAAGCTTTTCTCTCTTCCAGTGCCTAAAGCAAAATCCTGGATACACCGAGAGAACAATGGATCCCTACTACCAGGAATTCTTTTACGGGGAGCTTGTTCCGCCCTACATCGACGTGCTCGGTAGAGGCGCTCACTTCAGGTCGAGTCAGCAGAGCAGTCTGCTGTACCAGACGGAGGCCAAGTGCTACAGGAATAGCATGCGATTTGGTTCAATCCTTTACCAGCGTATCAGCGATTATTACGGACCCCAGTATGACATCCAAACGGGCTACGAGCATCAAGGGTATGGTGACGCGGATGTCCAAACACCAGTCTACAAGCAGGCACCTCCAGTGAAGGGATACGATCCCTCCATGAGATACTTCCATGGCACGGGAACCATCTACATAGACCTTCCGCACGCCAGAATCTTCGAGCCGACCTTCAATTGTACGCCAGGAATCAAGCTCATGGACGAGAATCTCAACCCAAACATTGGAATTCACGTGTACACGTCCGCCGAGGTCGATGGCGGAGGCTATGACATAATTAAGTGCCCTCAGTGGGACGAGGAACTGGAGTGCTACACCGACCCTGCGTACGAGCTTCATGCGGAAGGAGAGTGTTGCGAGATCCCAGCTCAACAGCAGCGAACAATCGCCAGGGCCGACGACGAATACTATCCTGGAACTTGCGAGAGTGACAAGATATGCTTTGAGGACCTAGCCCCAGAGGCCGAGGCTTGCAGTGAGGGCTACGTCTGCGACGAGGCTACAACAACGGCAATGAAGAATTACCACGTTTGTAGAGAAGGTTACTACTGCGACTTTGGCACGACCCCTGACCCAAGTCTAGAGTCTAACCGAGGCCAGTATTCCACCCTTTGCCCCGTGGGGCATTACTGCAACGATGGTACTGGCCTTGGTCAGGCGTTCCGTTTCTTGTGCCCAGAGGGGTACTTTTGCCCAAGTGGAACTGGAAACCCCTTCACGGGGGCTGTCAGTGACGACGGGATCAACAGGAGGCTCACTGCTGCAGAGGCCAACCCTTACAAGGATCGGACCCATCTGAGGTATATGGACGACGACGATGTTAGGGTGATCACCGACCACGAGAGGAGATGCTTCAACGGCATCGACACCGATTTGCGTATAAGATACAAGACAGAGTGGAGAGCTCTGGGTCAGAACATGACCAACAGTCATCTCAGCTACCTCATGGAGCTGAAAGACGGCATCCCTCTCTACAACAACAGCGATTTCATTCCTCCTTACAATGTTGGAGATGTGCAAGGGAAGCCCGAGGGTGCCTACAGGCAATACGTGATCAACGAGGCCACCAAGAGCGACCTTTCGTGTGCGAGGGACCACAAGTGGAAATTGATCGGGGACACCATCAAACGCCAGGAATGCGATGGCCTCTCTCAGCTGTACGTAATGGCAGCCGTATTTAGACTCTGGCAGTGCACGGCGAAGTCAACCCTTGACAACATCGGCCTAGGATCTGTTCAGACTGTCAATTTCGCCACAGGACTTACTGACCTCGGGGATACAAACTTTAGGGGCGGCAGGGACTTTTGGTTCGATCGCGTTCATCTCGACAAGGACTTTGCCTTGGAACTGGACGAGACCTTGGAAGGCTACGGACTCAAGTGGTCGGAGGGAAGGAACGTCTGTGAGTGGGAAGACAGCGATTTTATCCAGCTTGACCAGGGGAGGATCCCATTTCACGAGGATGGCAAGTGGTACGACCCTCCGCTGAAGAGGCTGTTCCCCGTGGATAACTTTTACTTTGACGGCGCCGACGGGAAGGTGAAGATGGACCCATCCAAAACCTTCAAGGTCAGGTTTACCTGGGAACAAGACATGGAATTCACTGACTATGACGAGTTGAAGCAGGCCGTGCACGAAGAATATGTGTCTCAGATCGATCAGCTTTCCTGGAAGGGTGGTAGCGGAAGAGAAAATATTGACCCTTTCACCTTCGACCTTAACTACGCAATAAGGATGATCGAAGAGTTTGGGATGGCTCTTCCTGAATTTGTCTACTTCAGGGAACCAGAAGTTACTGATGATCAGTCAATCTTGCAGATGGCCAGCATTGACGACACTCTCTCGCCCAGTGATGTCGAGAATTTTGTGGCCAAGGAAGACAATGTCATCACGTTCGCTCCTGGGAGGCTTGATGTTATGGATTGCCAAAATATGCTCAAGTGTCCCAACGGTACTATATCCACTGTCAAGACCAATGGGATCGAAGGTTGCCTCATCCCTCAGGATCCTGAGGTTCTGAGGAGAATTTCAGTTATTCCAGACTGGTACTGGATGAACAAAAACGAGTCTCTTGGAGACTTCGCTCAGGAGAGGTATGACCTTTTCCAGGACTTCAAGGTCCACAAGAAGTTCCCGGCTCTCAAGTACACGGAGAAGTACAGGAACGCGACGGGATACAACGACGTCGGAAATATGCTAAAGTCTGGCGATAGCATTGGGACGCTCATGTTGGAAACTAACGAGGTTGCTGTCTTCACCTTGGATTTGACGGGCCTGTCCAATAATATGACTTACAACGACCACTACAGAATCTCCGCCTACGTCGACTGCAAACCGTGTCCTAGCAGGTACCAATGTACCTACAGCGACGCACCCCCAGAGGACCCAACTGCTGGCAGGTGTGAGCTTCCCAGTGATGGCATTCAGGCGGAGAATTTCAACAGGTGTCTTGAGCGGGAGAAGAAACAAGTCTGCGTCACAAATACCTCTCTTTCTGCCGAGCTGGGTGCCGAGGGGGTATCTGGGTGTTTGGACACGAAGGCAATGTACGACTCGGGTGTATACCCCTTGACGCACAAGAATGCGCTTACCGATCCGGAGACGGGCGAGAAGGTATTGACTCCTATACCTCAGTGGGAGATTGACCTCTTCAACCAGACTTTTCTCGTCTACGAGGAGCCCGATCTCTTCAAGTGCCTAGATACGCCTTACTTCTGCGAGGACCAGCAATGGGAGTATGTAACATGGAGAAGGGTTTGCACGGACGGAAACAACTTCCCTTACCCTGGAGAGGAAACCCCTGACTATTACCCCTGCTACGAGGTGCAGCTTTACGAATTCTGGGAGGAGTGGGCTGACAGGAAGTGTTGCGACTTCCAACTCATGGGCGATACACAAGTTTTCTGTAACGTAGACTCCATGAAGTGCCAGGAAAGCGAATCGGTTAACGGCTACGACCACATCAGGAAGGACGCTTACATGAGCTTATTCAATACTGACTATGACTTCACTCCAAGGTCCACCAAACCTATCGGGAAGTTGGTCATGGACAAGGAAATTCAAGAAACGTGGCAGACCGGGGATGCACTGTTCGACGGGTTCGTAAAGTGGAACCAGCCTATTGTCATTGACGATATGGATTTCGAAAACACCAACTCTTGGTACAGCACCCCGTCCCTCGAAAAAATCCTCTCCGACCAGAGGAAGTACATGGATGCTCCCTTCGAACAGATAAAGATCAACGTTGGTAACACCCCTCTTCTTTCGAAGGGGGGAGAAGAGCCGATGTTCCGTCCTTGGCACAGTCGCGATACGTCCACCGACCAAATCAAGGACAACGAGTGGTGGATGACGACGCCTGGGTGCTGTAGGTGCCAGCCTGAGCCCATGCCCACTTACTTCAAGACCAACCGGGAGGTCAGCGGCTTTCCCGATGACAAGCACCAGGTTATTCAGTTCAGCATCCACGCTATTAAGAACATTGAGCTCACCCCCGTTCTGGAGCTGCTTCACGGGAGCTACTTTCCTGACTTCCAAGATTATTTCGGAGGATATGACAGAGGCGAGCTGCACGTGCACACCCCTCAACGTTTCGACTACGATGATGAAGGGTACACCACGAACATGTGGATGGCTGTCCTTGAGAAGAAATTCTTTGACGGGGGAGAGAACCCCACCAGCATCGAGCTTCCGTTCAACCTGCCTGTCAAGACTGTCGACATTGAGTTTGAGAACAGGGTCCTCATCAGCAGGCCTTTCATTATTGGCATTGGAGATGCCACGACATCTCCTGGTCAGCCACACGAGAAGCTTGGTTATGAAGACAGGGTGAACAAAAGGAAGCAGCAGGCCTTGCAAATCGAGCTTTACAATGCCTGGCTAGCCGAAGGCACCGATGGTAACTTCACGGACAGCATCACCATCGTCAAGGACGACATCGACCCCGAAGGTAGAACTGACGAACTTGACAATCAGCCGACCCCAGTGAGGGATTCTGTCGAATTGGTTCAGAAGACTTCCCTTTGGTGGGGTTACGGAGACAAGACCCCCTATTTCCCCAACGGCGAGGATGCTGGCGGAGATAATTTCGAGTACCTAACGATACCCTACCTCCCCTTCTTCAGTAATTGTGACGGCTTTGATAACTATATGAGCATAAGCAGGTTGCTGGAAGAGCACCCAGAATGTACCATTCAAGAGTACGATGACACCCTGCATGTTAGCCAGTACCCGTGGAACCAGCTGATGAAGCCTGAGAGTGACCGATGCAACCTTGCCGTCTTGAGTACTGAAAAGTTTAACGAAGATGGCGAGGAAATCATGACGAGGAACAGCAGAGGAGTGTACATTGACTGTGTGTACGAAGAGAGCGTAGAGACCTCCACGGGCGCCCTCAGATGGTACGAGGCCGAGCCAGACACTGTCCTCTTCAGGATCACCAAGGTACCCACTTCTGCAACGGATGAGTTCGAGGCAAAATATAATGAGGAAGGCGTCCTTTTTGAGAGGTGGGGCAGGAGTAGCACAATCGCGGCCAAAACTGAGACCACTGACGATCTTGTGCCTGTTAGGGTAGACTCTGAGGATAGCGGGATGAAAAATTGCATTCCTAGGGACGTGAGACTCAAGCTGGAGTACTTCCAAGTGGCGAAGGGCTACAAGACACTTGTGAGCGGGGATATGCTTTTCGACACTCTTTGCACGACCATCAAGCCTCCCGCGTTTGGGGGCAATCAAGTGATTCTGGACAGTATGAAGAGTTACGGTTACGAGCCGTGCGATGTCGACATTACCGGAGAAATTATCTCGTATAACTACCAGCTTGAGTTCCACTTCTATGCGCTTGCTTGGTTCGAGCTGCTCAATAGGTTCGAGTTCAACTCATACGTCTACATCGCTTTCTTCACTCTTGTGGGAATCATGAGTATCCTCAACGCTGCCCTCATTTGGGCAATCAACAGGTTGCTCACCAACTTGAGGCACCCTCCAGCCTTCCATGCCATGACCCTCGTCGCGATCATTGCCGATGCGCCCATTGTTGGTTGCTCTTTAGCCTCGGTACCTTACTTTATCACCATGATTACGGTCAAGAAGTGGTTCGGTCAGAAAAATCCCGAGGACGTCTGGGGTGGTTGGTTTGGAGTTGACGAGCCCGATACTGCCACTGCTGGAGTTTGGCCTGCGGATTTGAACTTCGAGGGCATCCCCGGGAGCTGGCTTGATACCTTGGCGCTGACGAACGAGAGAATCGAGGACTACAGGGTCGGAAGGATTGGCTGCGGGCTCCTCGCGGTTGGAATCTACACCACAGTTTTGGGAACGCAGTTGATAGTTCCTGACTGGATGGACGAGCACGTCGAGGACGACGGCGGCCAAAATGAATTGGGCGGAGACGACTTGGACGACGACGACGAAGAGCCCGTCCCTCCCAGTCCCGTTTGGACGCCAATGTTGTGGAAGAGAAGTCACCTAATTTGGGGTTCCTTCTGCCTGGAGGCTTTCTTACTCTTGATTTGGGAATTCTCCTACTCTTCGTTCTTCGAGGATCACGTTTACGAGTTCATCATGGTGTTCAAGGCCCTCCAGATGGTCATGGACGTCATCATGGGCGACTTGCTTAGGGAGCATTTGATGAATGCTCCCTTGGTCGTCATCATTGAAGTCAGCGAGATTCTAGTGACCATGGGAGCCAGTGATTTCATGGACTTCACGTTCTCTTACTTTGTGGAGTTGAGTGTAATGATCATCGAGCGCCTTTACCTCGACCCGGCCTTGAAGACTGGCTGGAAGCTCCTCCCTCGGTGGCAGATGATCTTCAAGAGGAAGTTCGCCAAGAGGAAGAGGCTGACCAGGGCTCAAAAGCAGGCGGAGGAGCTCGAGTGGAGGAGGATCAACGAGGAGATCGAGTTGGAGAGCGAAGGAATTGAGCCTCTGCTCGACAGTTACTCCGTCTACAGCGTCGAGATCACCGGGGGTATTCTCAGTGTCTTTATCAACGTCTTCCTCATCGTGTACTTTAACGAAACCCAGATGCCCAACAACTACGGAATTAGGCAGAACGAGATGGTGTTCTACACGATTTTCGTCGCCTATATGCTTCCCTTCAGCTTCACGATGGACATGTTCATCCTCAACACCCAGGAGCTGATCCACGGCTGGAAAGTCTACGACTACGTGAGCTACCAGCGTTACCGATTCAGCACGAGGGAGCAGCGGTGGATGCTCAGGAGTGAGACTCTCGACGAGAGTATTGCTGAGGGCATGCAAACGATGGACCTCATGTGCTTCAGTTCCCAGTACTACTTCTTGCTCGCTATCTTCGCCCTCGGTATGCTCAACAACATGTTCGCCGTAACCATCTTCTTGAGGAAGAACTACGCCGTCTTCGGAGACCCCGTCATGCCAATGATATTTTTGATCTTCTTCTGCATTTGCGACTTGGTCAAGCGGGGCTTGATGAGGTTGAGTGACGTGCAGATTAAGTACTTCGGCTGGAGGGGGCTGTGGGTCACGAAGCAGATCGAGGGTACGGTGGACGACGACGTTGCGGCGAAGTTGGCCATCGGAGAGGGAAGACAGGCCGACCTTGAGCAGGAGAGGCTGGAGCTCCAGGCCCTCAACAGCGAGAGGTTCAGGCACAGGTTTTTGGACAGGAACAGGCCCTGGATCTTGCAGCACTTGGTCGAGCTTCTGACGCCTAGGAGTCTGGAGAGCGTCGGCCCTGATGGCAGGCCCGTAGTGGAGTACATTAGGGACGTGTACGCGGAGCTCATGGCCATGGGGGAGGGCGCCAGGAAGCCAGGCGACAGGAGCGACGTCAGCAGTGACGAAGAGGACGAGCTGGAGGACATGAGGAGGCAGTGGCCCAGGGCTCCTCTGGTTGGGCCGAGTCTGGCTATCGCCAGGCTGTGGCTGGAGAAGGCCAGGAAGAGGAGGGCCTTCAACAAGCTCATTACGGGAATCATCCAGAGCCACAAGGAGCCGGCTTGCAGCGTGTGCGCTAGGACGGAAGACAACGGCGCCTTATTGAGCGTCGGCCTGGCCACCAACGGGGAGTTCGACCAGTACGCCATCGACAGGCTGATTGGGGAGTTCGAGCAGCAGTACAGCGTGAACGAGAAGGACCCCAACCTCTGGAAGGCCTTCTTCAGGAGCAAGGCGCAGTACATCACCAGGTGCAACTTTTGCCTGGACAGGCTCGAGCAGGAGAGGCTCAAGAGGGAGGCCAAGCTCCCGGGCGCCGGCAGGCCCACCAGGCCCGACGACATCAGCAGTGACGAGGAGGACGAGGAGGTAGTCTTCGACCAGGTCTTCGTCACGAACGCCAGCAACGAGGGCAAGATGATGGGCAAGTGGCTCGAGGCGGCGAGGAAGAGGATCGGCGGGGTCTTCCCCAGGCCGGACGCGAGGAAGCAGATGGAGAGGCACGCAGAGAGGATGAGGAAGAGGAAGCTAGACGGGGGCAAGGCCAAGATCGCCGGCATGGACAACGTCGACCCCGAGAGCGTGGAGAGGGCGAAGAAGTGGGAGGTCGAGTTGAATGCCGCCAGCAAGGCCCTGGCCATCAGGTGGCTGAGGATGGGGAGGGACAGCGTGGGGAAGAAGTTCAGGACGAGGGGAGACGAGCTTCGGGAGTTTGTCATGAACTTGACAACTAGGATGCCGGAGGAGGACGACTGGTTCTTCGGCGCGGCGCTGAGGATCGAGGGGATCAATCTGCAGGAGGACGGTAACCAGCTCATGCTCGATAGGAGGAGCCTGGAGGCGGACCAGAGCGTCAAGATCAGAAAGATAGAAGTCGACTACAACGAGTTCGAGAAGGAAAAACAGAAGGTCATCGACGGGGAGAGAAAAGACTTCGAGCAGAAGATGGCAGAGGCTACCGACAGGGTTCAGATAGAGGTCGACTTGAGGACGAGGGAGCTCAACAGGCTCAAGGAGGAGAGGAAGACCGAGAACGAGGCCGCCGAGCAGGCCGCCAGGGAGGAGGAGGGTGCGGTCAGCAGCGAGATGCTCGAGGCTCACAGGAACAGCATAATCGAGCTCGAGGAGTTGATCGACGGCGAGCAGACCCGGGCCGAGATGGAGCACGCAAAGGTCGAGGCGACGGAGAGGGCGATCTTCGACAGGCAGGAGCAGCTCTCCGTCCAGACCATCACCGACAGGAGGATCATGGCGGCCGACAACGTACAGAGGATCCAGAGGGACACCATGGCCAAGATCAAGGGGGAAGAGATGAGCTGGCAGTCGAGGGCCTCCCGCTGGGTGGGCATCGCGAGAAGAAAAGTTGACCTCAAGGAGATGGAAGACGCAGAGCAGCAGACCGCCAAGAGGAGGAAGAAGAGGAGGGGATAATAATGAAAATACTGTCGAAAAATACCATCGAAGGTTCGTTTTTGCTGTTTTGTTGTGCTTTGTTATTTTGTTGTTATGTGTGTGTGCGTGTTGTACCGTACCCCAAGTTGCTCAGTCCGCCTTCGCTGCGACTACCATAATTTCGAAGAGGATGTCTGGGTTCGCCATGGGGGCCTGCGATGAGAGAGCGAAGCGACGAGGAGGTTTAGGGCTTAAGGTGTAGAAATATGCTTCGTCGCAAGACTGCCGCAGCGTTCCAATCCTTTACCTGAACACAGGCTCTCACGGGCTTGTTAGCTGGGTCCAACCAGTCGCTATAGATTTCATTCATTTCACTAAAATCTCTATCAATGTCTTTCAGCCAAATCTGCGCGCTCAGCAGGTTACTCTTGTCACTGCCTGCTTTGTGGAGTAGGACATCGACCTTTTCAAGCGTCGATATAACCTGATCGTTGAGAGGCGCCTTGAAATCAGTAGGTACTTGGCCACTGAGGTACACAAGATTTCCGTGGGTGACGGAACCACTCATACGAGGGTCCTGTGTGGTGGTAGGATGGGTTGAGTTCGGATGAGCGGGGGAGATGGAAAATAAAGGGAAAATTGAAAGGGAAAGATCTCACCGTAGTAGAACGACGCTCAATGGTAGAGGAGAGGTGTCTAATGGAGCGCTGGGTGGGACGAACGAATTTAATCATTATTTTGGGGAGGCTTTGAGAAGATCTGGAGCCGATAAATAAAAATACCAGTTCATCAAAAATTATCCTTGAAATCTGAAGTAACACGAAGGTACGCATCGATCGATCGGTTTGTTTAGGTTTAGGGTTATTAATACCCGTAGACAGCCCAAAAGGAGCTCACGGTATTCACAAGGCGACTGTGACGAGCAAGGAGAAGGAATACAGGTGCCCGAAGGATATGGTTATCAAAGTTGGATTTTAGGACCTTTGGGGTCCATTTTCGATGCCTACTACCCATCGGCGACGGAGGAAGGAACTACTTTGCCTTAACAATGCACATACGAAGATAATTAGCGAATACTGACCCAACCCCCCCCCCCCCCCCCCCCCCCCCCCCCCCCC
>BRXZ01007680.1:2267-16781 GCA_030267625.1 Triparma retinervis
GAGCCAGGGACCAAACCCCATTTCGTATGATTAACGCAATAAGAATCGGCCACTCCGCAACGCCTCCTCCACCAAACCCCCGCGCCCGGCCATGCCCCGCCAGCCATATGAGCAATGAGAGAAGATTTCCCCTCCCCCCCCCCCTGCATACCCGTCTGTAATGCCCTCCATCCCCCCTCCTACTCCGCCCGGCTTCGTCTGACTCACGCTGGAATAGCTTCATCGTCTACTTTTTCTATTTGGCGGCAACGTGGCCTTGGCGTGGCCTTGATGTGGCCTTCGCAATTATGAAAGGCAAATAAATTCTGCCTTCCTCCCTCAACCCTTACTCAAAAAATTGATAATTCTCTCGTTTTTTAATTTGACGACCGCTCAATAGAAGGAGACCTCTTTATCTTCCACAAAGTTTGTGTCTGTGTGTCGTATCATTCCCAGCTTACCGTAACTCCTCTAAACCCCACTTCCCCTCGATCACATGTCAAACCTTTCAGTGCAAATTGTGCCCAAAGTAGAGGAGCTGTGGTGCGAGGCGCGACGTTTGTCTGGGTGCGGGGACGAAAGGATAAGCTGTTTGGAGGATATAGTAAATCTGTCCCCATCGCATGCCCGTGCGAGGGCTCTCTTGGGCATCCTTCTCGCCAACAGGGGTGGAGAGGAGAACAAGAGGAGGGCTCTGAGCCTTTGTCGCTCCGCTGTGGAGTTGAAGCCTGAGGATCTCCCGCTCAGGATTGCTTTGGGTCGTTTGGCGGATGGGGAAGAGAAGAGGGGGGCTCTGCACATTGCTCTTAAGTTCGACCCTGACAACCTGGAGGCAATGGTCTTGCTTATAACCGCGAGCCAGTCCTTCGGGGCAGAGGAGGAGGATCTTTACATGAGGATTAAACAGAAGATTGAGGTGAGTTTGGGTGGAGGCTGGGGGGGGGGGGGGAAGAAAATGGGATGAGGTTCATGGAGGGGATTCTCGTCGCGCTTCGTCGTCTAATTCCCCACCTCCCCCTACCCTCAGGATTCCGACGTCGACTACCACTACGCGCTTGGTGCTTACTTCCGGCGCAAGGACGTGCGCAAGTGCAGGTATCACTACGAGAGGGTCGTGCTGAAGATGGACAGCGCCAAGTCTGACCCTAAGGGCCTGTGCGACAAGGCGAGGTTTTGGCTGTGCACGCTGGGGAACGAGGGGAATGGAGAGAACAACGATTTTGGCGCCGGCGTTGTGAAGCGATGTCCAAGGGAGTACATCACGTCCTTGTACAAGAGCTTTGCACCCACATTTGATGAGGTAAAAAGGGTTGGCAGGGGCAGGTCTGTCCCTCCCGAGTCATTCTCACCCATTGAAACCCCCTCCCCTCTCCCCCCCCCCTCGTCGCTCGCAGCTACTCGTCGACAAGCTGCAGTATAGGACCCCTGCCCTCCTGCGGGAGTCTGTGAATTCCTTCTTTGCAGATTCGTCGTCGTGCGCAAACTTTCTCGATCTGGGTTGCGGGACTGGGCTGTCTGGGCTGAGCTTTCGGTCGCTCGTCTCTGACGGGGCATTCTTGGGCGTGGATCTTAGTCCAGAAATGCTAGAGAAGGCCAAAGAGAGGGAATGTTACACGGGACTATTCTGCAGTGACGTCGAGAATTTCGTTGACGAGAAACCCATCCAAGATTCCGCCCCCTTCTCCCTCATTGTGTCTTGCGATGTGTTTGTTTACCTTGGGAGTTTGGATGTCGTGTTCGAGAACGTCAAGAGCGTGAAGAGTGCCGATGGCATCTTTGCTTTCAGCGTGGAGCTGCTCGATGAGGGTAGGCCCATGGACTACCTTTGCATGAATGTCGCTCGATTCGCGCACAAGAAGTCGTATATTGAGAACCTTGCGAGAGCGGTGGGTTTTGAGGTACTTGCCGTTCGAGAGTCGGTGCTGAGAAAGGTGAGATGATGAATGTGGAGCGAGGCGATGGGACTTGCAAATTCCAGGGCCGTCGCAGCGAGGGATCTCGCGCGCTGCCCACTGTCCATTGCCCACTGCCATTGCCCATTGTGTTACTGCCCCACTGCTACTGCCCACTACCCCATCCCTAACCACCACCATTTGCTGAATCGCCGTCGCAGAATGCTGGCCAGGATGTTGCAGGGCTCCTCGTCGTGTTAAAATAAATTGCGTTATTCTAAAGCAGTGGGGGCGCCTCTATTCTTTGTATTTCATATGTTGTGGCTCCCGACGTGGCTCCCGACAACATCGGAATTTTACTTCGGAACACAGTCTGGGATTTCTTTAACAGCGGGATTTATGCAAAATTGATACAGCCATGAATCACCCCGCGCTAATTTTTCTCCTCTTTTGCATCTCCGCCCTACTTCCCCCAGCTTACTCCGCGTTCATCTCGATTGGAACCAATGCAATCCATTTCCAGGATGACACCAACAGCTTCGTCCCCATTGGGTTGAATATTGCCTGGCCCCCGACCAATGACGCCGCAGTCGCGGTGGCCTACTACGAGAGTTTCTTTGCGGATCTCGAGGCGAATGGTGGGAACTTTGCCAGGGTTTGGTTGGGTCCAAATCTGGTTGACTCTTTCAACCCTCTCGCCCTGCTTAGGAACAACTTCACCACACCCGATGAGACGGCCGCGACGATTGTCGATGGTATTGTCGCGTCGGCTGAATCCCATGGCGTCAAGATTCTGCTTACGTTCGACAGCTTCAACGGGTACTGTCCCTCTTGGGCCAGTGGGAACTGCAAGTTCGATCAATCTGTATTCAACGCCAACAACGGCGGCCCCCTTAACCAGTACGGCGGTTTCGTGCTTTTCTGGTCCAACCAGGAAGCCAAGAAGGCGTTCAAGGACTTGCTGAAGTTCGCTGCGGAACGGTGGGGGGAAAGCGATGCGATATTTGGCTGGGAGCTCTTCAACGAGGTCGATATCGCTGGCCAGGACCTCCCCACTGGTTTTTACGATTGGCATGAGGAGATGGCAAAGTACCTCCGGAGGGTCGACAACAATAGGCACCTGATTTCTGAATCATTTGGGATCGTAGCAGGAAACAAGTGGATCGACGGGTCTGATTCATTTGACTTCACGTCGACCCACAATTACGCAAGGACGAGCAGGGGGCCACAGATCCCCGACGTAGCCAAGAGCAACGCGAATTGGGCGGCCACGAAGTTGGACTGGTACAAGAAACCCACCATCATCGGAGAGTTTGGTTGCGACGACACCAAGAAGGATGCCGACGCCAACTTCAGGCACACGTTGCATGCGGGCGTTTGGAGTAGTTTGTTTCAAGGGGGGGCGGGAACGGGACTGTCTTGGTTCTGGAACGGCAGTTCCATGGACGACGACTTTGACAGGGAGTGGTTTCTGAAGGAGTTCAGGCTGTACAAGGACTTTGTGGATAGATTGGGCGGGTTGATAGGCGATGATAAAGCGCTGGGGGACATCGGTTTTAATTCTCTTGATGTGCATGTGTTGGAGGGAAAGCACGTGGACGGCTTCGGGATAGCGGGGACTGAGGGGGGGGTTAGTATTGCCATTGCTTGGCTTCATGACGCCAAGGACACCTGCGAATCTGAGACGCCGACGAGGGAGATACAGGGAGGGAAGATCTGGCTGGAGCAGGTGCCGGACGGAGACTGGAAGGTAACGTTCTTCAATACGGATTCTGGAGATATTACTGAGGTGGAGGTGAACTCCAAAGGCGGGCTCACTGTCGAAGTGCCCACGTTTGTTCAGGACATTGCCATTATCGTCAGCCCCGTTTCAATGCTGGTCGGATGAAATAAAAGATTATTCCGATTGTTTTGGTCGCCTACGTTACGTTAATTAATCCCCTCTCCCCCACTGCACACACAGAATGCCCACACCCTCTCCCCCTCACTCCGAAGGACCACGCTGAGGTTCATAAAAACCCATATTCTCGGTCTCGTCGTCGCTGCTGTGATTCCCGAGGATGTGTTTTAGTGTGCGTTTGGATCCGTCGTGCGAATGCGAAACTGTGTGCTCTCGTATGTTCTCTAACCTACCTGCTCTCTGCGTCGTAGTGGGCCCCCGCTTTCTTCCCAAACTCAAGCATTTTTTCCCATGACAGCTTGGCCTTCTCCTTCTTCTCCTCCTCCTCCTTCTCCTTCTTCTTCTTCTTCGGAATCATCGCCGATAGCGGTGTGTCGTCGTCGGAGTCGTCGACGTCGTGGATGCTGCGTTTCGGCGATTGCTTGGCCAAGGGTGGTGCGGGGGGGGTGGGAGCGGGAGCTGGGGGGGGTGGCTTGGGCTGAAGTGGCGTGACGAGCTTGATTTTCCCGGTGTAAGAATCCCTGATAGCGTCCAAGGATACCTTGTATACTTCCCTTGCTCCTCCTTTCGAAGTTTTGATGCTCCCGTTCACTTCCTTGAGGACGTTGATGGGGTACTTCTTCGCGGCAGGATTGATGCTGTAGAGGATTGTAAAAACGTGGGGCTTGTCGGTGCGGACTCGCTGCATGTGGTACGCTGGCGTCATGCCGTAATCCCTGCAGTTCTCGTTGAAGTGTTCTCGTGCCTCACTGTCCTTCCTGTCTTGTTCCCTCTGGTGATCGAACCCCTTGACCTTCACGTCGACCTTGAAACTTGCCCCTGAAGATGTGTACGTGATCTTTCCGATTGAAAACCTCAAATTCCTCTTGCTACCGTACGAGAAAAGAGCATTGTTGACTGAAATAGATGTTGTGGGTGAGTAGGAATTCCTACTTCTAGGAAACTGTCTTTTTGGGTCTTTTTGGGTCTTTTTTGGCATTTGTTCAAGGGCTAAGCTGTTATCTAGATCGTTCACTCACCATCTTCTCTAATCTCGCCAACTTCATCTTCCCCAATCGTCGCAATTTTGTCTCCTATGTCTCCTGAAAATGCCATATGACTTGAGGCGAGAAGAAACGAAAGTGAGTTTCGACCCCCTGGAGGTTCAATCTGGCGGGTTTTCTTCTTTCTAAGGGTTGTTAAATGTGTAATATTTGTCATTCTCGTGTCTTTCATACCGGACCTTGCCTCATTGTTTATATAATGCCTTGCCTTACCTTGGGTGAGTTTTTTCCACCCCCACTCCAAGACTCCAGACCCACCCCCCACCCCAAAAAACTCCACTAAACTCTTCCTATTCATGTCAAAACGACGGATTATCCTTATAAGCCTGCCCTCGCCTCTTGTCTTCCATCCCCCTCACAGCAATCCTTGTCTTGCCAGGTCCTCGTACTCGGTCCTGCTGAGGACGTTCCCCTGGCTGTCCTCGTACTCCTCCATGCCGTTGCTCCCTACAGCCTGCGAACGCTGCTGCGCCTTGCTCTTGGCCCCCTTCTCCTGCATCTTCGCCCAGAGCTTCTTGGCATCCTCGATCAGCACGACGCCGTGGAAGTGCTTCGTGTTGGGGATGCCCAGGACCTTCATGCCGTGGTTGTGCTTCGGCTCGGTGAAGTGCTTCTCGAAGTCCCTCTGTCCCCTGTAGCTCTCGTTTCCGCATATCTCGCACTTGAAGTACTTGTTGAGCCCGTGGAGCTTGAAGAGCCAGTAGGGGATGGGCTTCCCGTCCCACCCGAGGGGCACCTTTTTGGGGTTGTAGATCTCCTCCTCCTCGTCGCTGTCGCTGTCGTCCCCGTCGCCGCTTCCCTTGAGTTCCCTGAGTGTTCCGGTGATCTGCAACGAGAGGGGAGAGAGGTCAGATTGGATTGTTGGTTTTTTGTGCTCAATTATGCTGCTCAGTTTTGCGCTCGCTTGCCTCCCCTACCCCCCCTCCCCCCTTTCTCACCTCCTCCTCCCTCTCTCTCTTTCTCTCCATCACGGTCTGTGTGGTCCTCCTCTCCGCCCTCCTGCTCGTCGCGTCCAGGACGGGCCTTAGCTGCATGAGGAGAGCCGCAATGGCTGCCTCAAGGGCCGCGATTTCCTTCTTCGAGGCGGTCCCTGATATTGAGGTTGATTCGACGGCACCGCCGCCCTCCGAGGCGGCCGTTGTCGCCGCCGTTACGACGGGCGCGCCACCCTTGGCAAAGAACTTCTTCGGAAGGTCCTCCAACTTCTTCCCCTTCAAAGCAAAGAGCCTCTCGGCCCTCTGCTTCACGCTCCCCCCCTGCTTAAGTCCTAGCTTGCCCAACTCAACCTTGAGCCCCTCCGGCCCCAGCTTCTTCTCCAGCGCCGCCGCAGTCTTGAACTTGTTGACGTCAAAGTCCTCCTTCTCCTCTACGACCTCCACGCCCCACTTGCTGGCCTCCGTCTCCACCCAAGCCGCCTCGAAGGCCGAGGCGGCGAGCTTGAGAACCTCGGAGTCCACGTCGAGGAGGGGCGAGGTCTTGCGCAGGAAACTCAACAGGTAGTCGTAGAGCTCCTGGAGAAACTTGACGTACTTCTTCCTGTTGGCCACCTTCTGAGAGACCCCGCCGGGGAAGCTGAGGCTGCCCTTGCTGGACACTGAAAGCAGGAGGGAGCAGAATGCCGCGTATGACATAGTCCCCGGCTTCTTCTTCCCCACCGCTGGGTCCGCGAACACCGGCTCCATGTTGAGGGACTTTAGGTGGGACGTGGTGAGGTCCAAATACTTCCCGAACACCTCCTCGCCGGAGAAGTTGAAGAGCCTGGAGATGTCATCCCCGCTCGTCGGGGGCGTGACGGCGTCCGCGACCTGGGCGTTGAGGTCGAAGCCGTCCACGTCGGGGCGGGAGACCCTCTTGCCCCCCCCTCCCTCCATGGCCCTCAGCATGTCCTGCGCGTCCTGCACGGCAGCCCCCCCTCCGTTCGAGGACGCCTCGTGCTTCATCGCCGTCAGGTTCTTGCTGTGGTAGTCCTTGGTCTGCTTGAGCTTGGAGTAAAACACGGAGAAGACCTCCTCGAATACGGAGCCCTCCATGCCCGTGGTGGTCACCTTCTTGGTCATGGCTGAAGCCTCGGCTAGCTTTGCCTTCTTGCTCACCCCGTCCGTGCCGTCTGTGTTGATGAGTACCTCCTCTACGTACATTTGTTCTCTTTCTCTCTTTGCCTTTCCTGTGAGCAGGGTGGTGGTAGTATTGCCCGTGGGTAGCTTTGTGGTTTTGGTGGCCTTTTTATCCCCCTCCTCCTCCTCATCCTCCCCAACCTCTCCCACCCCCCCAACCCCCCTACCCCACATATGAAGTACCTCCCTCGATGCCTCTACCCCCCTCCTTAGGATGGAATTGAGGGCAATGTCGTTCATGGTCCTTGCCATTTCCCCTCTTGGTGCAGTTCCTACGCCTTGCGCTGTGTAGGACGCTAGGCATTCTAGTGCATCGATAACGCAAGGTACGTCCTCTCCAACTGCTTCGTCCAACTTGTTGTGTGTGTTGTTATTCTTGTTATTCGCACCCTCGGAGTTTGTGGCCGTTCCGTCCCCCTCATTCATTTGGTCTGTGGATGCTAGTATGGAGGTGGAGAATATGGTGGCTGCTTCAGCCTCGACCAAGAGGGAGCGAGTGCGTTCTAGCAGTGCCATCCTGCGTCTACAAAAAAATCAGCTTTTCGTGTTGTGGGAAGCTGAGCTCTCGAGAAGCGGCAGATATCATAGCGGCAGATATCATAGATCTTCTTTGTCACCCACTTTGACACAGCGTGGATTTGTGAGGTGCGCGGCATTTGTCTGCAAGCAACCTTCAATTTTCAATAATAAATTCCGTACGCCTAGTTCCCAAAATAGCCCAAAATAGTTCACAACCAAAAGTGCATTTCTTTTTGATGTCCTGCTTTGACGTTGCGAATGTCGATTACAAAAATTCACACCCCCCCCGCGCCCACCTCCCCCCCCTACCCCGCCACTATACGGCTCGATTCTCTCGCCCACTCCCTCCACTCACACCACCCACACACACACACACACACACACACCCTAACCCAACCTCGCCTTTAATGCCTTGATCTCCTGCTTCAATTCCGCAACCTCGTTGTTGTCTATGCTTTTCGTGACCGTGTTGGTTATTTTCTTCATGTTCCTCGCGTACTCCAGGCTCCCCTTGGTTTCTGGCGCGTTGCTCACTGCCGGGGACATGTTCACGAACATGAGAGTCTTGCTCGTCCCTCCCAGGCTGTCCCTCATGACCTCGGTGAGCTTGCTTAGCCTGTAGTTGACGTACTTCCCCTTCCCCTCCCCCTCGCTGAGGCTGCTGACCACGATGCCAAGGTTCATGAGGCTCTCGTTGATGCTGTTGGCCTCCTTCAGCTGCTGGCCCGTAACCTCGCTCTTGGCGGTCCTCTCGCTGCCCGCCAAATCGATAATGTTAAGCTTTCCGTTCTTGACCCTCTGGTCCTTCTTGTTGACCGCCAGCAGGTTCCTGCAGGAAGTCTTTATCGTGAAGACACTATGACTCCTGCTGCTTTCCTTGTTCATTGCCGTGGCGTGGACGACCCTGTGCTTGTTTCCCTCGTTAAAGTAGTTCATCATTTCCTCCTTGCTCTCGCACTCCTTGTTCACGATATTCTTCACCACGACCCTGCCATCCTTGTCCATTCCGGTCTGCAGCTTTGGCTTGTTCTTCATGGCACTCTTGTCCCTGTGGTTGTCCATGGCGTAGAAGAGGTCCTTCAGCTCCTCGCAGTATATCTCCATGTACTCGCAGCTGACCTTGATCTCGCTCTGTCCCTTTGCCGCCTGGTCCTCCTTCTCCTTGAACAAATACTCAATGAACCTCCTCGCGAGCCCCCAGTTCTCCCTCTTGTCATCCCTACCTGCCATGGTCCAAGTCTTACCGGCTCCAGTTTGCCCGTAAGCGAACACGCACGAGTTGCACCCGTCCAAACAGCTGTCCATCATGCCCGAGCACTGAGGTGAAGAGAAGCGAGAAGCGCGAAATTCGCGAAGCGCGAGAGGGGTCAGGATGGGAGAGGGGCGAGAACGATTGGGAGGACCTGTGTACCACCGCAAAATGCAATGCCCACCCTCCTATGCCCCCCCCCCCAGCTCCCCCCTTACCTCATCAAAGATTGACTCCTGAGAGCTGTGGGG
Organism: Triparma retinervis; assembly: GCA_030267625.1. Classification (NCBI taxonomy): domain Eukaryota; class Bolidophyceae; order Parmales; family Triparmaceae; genus Triparma; species Triparma retinervis. The sequence continues at coordinate 11,215 of BRXZ01007680.1, forward strand.
GCCGAACACGCTGTCGTACTCAAACTCTCTCACTTCCCTCCCCTCCTCCGTGTCATCCCCGCTCCCGAAGTTCGCCTCGAGCGAAAGGGCCTGCTCGTTCACGTACAGGCACGCCTCTCTCTCGCCGTTTCCGGTCTCTTTCTGGCTGATGGGTCGAATCCTCGCGTAAACCCTGATCTTTCCCCCCAAATCCAACAAACTATTGTGAAGCTTTTTCTTCTGCTTGAGCACCTCATTGAACCTATCGAAGAGGGTTTCGTGCGGCGGCGAGCGAAAGCGTTAGTTTTTGCAGGAGATGTGATGTAGTATGGGATAAAGGGCACTTCATTCACGCGCCCGGGCTCTTCGCATTCTCACCTCGCCTCAAAGAAGTCCCTCTTCTCCTGGTTCACCTTGCTCTTCTCCTCCGCATCTACGACTCTATCGGCTACCTTCTGTACCTCGGACATTTCAGTCCTCACAACCTGTATCTCCTCCTCATGCTCCTTCCCGACCTCGATTATTCTCCCCTCCAGCCCCTGGACGACTCCGTCCAGCTCCTCAACACGGGTCTCGGCGTCCCTCACCTCGCCTTCAAGGAACTCCCTCGTTGAGATGCTCTCCTTGAGCCTCGCCAAAGCGTCGCTCTCCTCCTTTTGGCTCTTTTCCATGTTTTCGATCGCTTCCTTGTAGTCGGCAATGGGAACGCTGTCAGAGTTCTCCAGCTTATCCTTTGTGGACTGCAGCTCCTTAAGCACCTCCTCAAGCTGTTTCCTGACCGCCACATTTTCCGAGGCCACCTTGTCCACCGCAGCGCTCCTTTCCTGCTCCTTGTGATCCATTTCAACCTTGAGCAATTCCACGTCCCCCTTCAAACCTTCGGAGATACCCTGGCTCTCCAACAGCGCGATCCCCTTCAAATGCAGCTCCTCCTTCAATCTCTCTAACTCCGCGGCAGAGGCGTCGCCCCCGCTCCCTCCGTCTCCCTCTCTCTCCTCCCCTCCCCCTCCGTGGTGAGCATTCAGCTCCTCCCTCTGGTTCTTGTGCACTCCCTCCAATGCCTCGAGCTCCTTCTTCTGGTTTTGGAGGCCCTTCTTTTCTGCCTCCTTCCTCCGCTTCGCCATCTCCTTGCGCTTCTGGATCTTTTTCTTGAGCAGAATCCTTTGCCTTTCCTTCTCGTTCATCTTGTCCTGGTCCATCCTCTCTTGGTCGTGCTTGAACTTTTCGAGCATCCTCTTGGTCTCCTTCTCCGCTGCCCTCGCCTCCTCCTCCAGGGCAGCCTCCCTGGCTTCCTTCTCCGCCGCCACGCGGGCGTCGTTGGCGGCCTGCAAGATCTTCTTTCGAGCTACTGCGGCTGCTGCTTCGTTGGCGGCTTCCATTTCTAGCCTCTTCAACTCCTCTTGCTGCCTCGTCTCCTCCAACTTCCTATCCTCTTCCTCCTTTTTCTTCTCCTCCTCGAGGGCCGCTTCTAGCTCAGCAGTGAGCCTCTTAGACTCCTCTTCTGCCATGAGCCTGGCCCTCTCGGCCTCTTCTTCCATGGTCTTCCTGGCGTTCTCCTTCTCCTCCTCGCTGGCTCTTTTCTCCTCCAGCTCCTGTTCCATCCTTTCTGCTTCCTCCTTCAAATCTTTCTCCCTCTTCTTCTTCCTCTTCTCCAGCTGCTTCTTTAGCTTCCTCTTCTTGGCGTCCCTCTTGGCCTGCATCTCCTCCTCTCTCTTCTGGGCGCCCTCGGCGTGTTCCTTTTTCAGCCTCTCCATCTCATTTACTGCGCGCTCTTTGGCCAGCTCGGCCTCCTTCTCTGCGTTGAGTGCGGCCTCCTCTTCAGACTCTCTCAGCTTCGCAAGTCGTTTGTTCTCCTCCTCTACCTTGATGAGCTCGAGCCTTCTCCTCTCCTCTGAAATCTCCACTTCCAGCTCCTCCTTCGCGGCAACTTCCTCCTCCAACAAAATCGCCTCCATTGCCTTCTTCTCCTCTGCGCTTGCTCCCCTCTTCCTCAACTCGCTCTCCTTCTTTTTCTTCCTCGCAGCCAGTTTCTCCTTCAACTTAGTCTCCTTTTCTAATCTAAGACTCTTCATTTCGGCCTCCAGCCTCTTGCCCGCGGCAATTGCCTCCTCCTGAAGCTTCCGCGCCTCGTCAATCTGATCCTGCTGCATGCTGCTGATTTGCTCTGCCGCCTTGAGACTAGCCTCGCGTTCCTCGTGGTATTTCTTGCTGAGTTCTTCCTTCCTTGATAGCTCTTCCTCCATCAGGCTCTTCTCTAAATCGTCCTCCACGCTCATGTGCTCCGATCCAAGCTCTTTCATGACCTCTCCCACGTTTTCTCCTGCATCGGTCGCCTTGGCGGCCCTCTTGGCCCTGCGAAGAGTGTGAAGTGGGTGAGTTTTGGGGGTGGAAGTACAGCGGAAGTAGTCAGATCGGTGCCTTGGGTGACGTGCGGATTACTGTTTTTGCGGTCTCCAAACGTGCCCTTTCGCTTCTTGTATATTCTCACCTCGCCCTCTCAAGCTTGTTCTGCAGGCTCCTCCTTGCACGCGCGTTCTTGAGCTCCAGTTCAGACTCGAGGAACGAGATGCCTTCGCTGTGCTCTTTCCTGATCTTGTCAATGTCGGAGTGCAAGGAGAGGAAGAAGGCGTCTGATGCCTTGATCTCCCCTCTGAGCAACGAGATGTCGGCATTTTTCTTCAGCTTGCTATCGTTGGCGATTTTTTCAAGGTTCTTGTCGCAGTCGTACTCGAATTCTTTCATGGCCTCCTCTTCCTCCTTCTTTAGGAGCTCTTTGGACGCCGCCGTGGTGCCATTTGCTTCGCTCTCCTTCTTCGCCCTCTTAGCAGCGAGTCGCTGCTTTAGCAGATCCCTCTGTCGCCTTTGGTCGACCTCCAAATTTTTCTTCAAGTCATTAAAGTTCCTGTCGTGCTCGCTCTTGATCTGGGCCATTCTCGCACTGAAATCTTCCATTTTCTTCTCCTCTTCGTGGTAGTGGTCCCTCAAGACCTTAATGCGCTGGTGTATGTCATCGCCGGTAATTTTCAAGAGGCGGGCCTCTTCCTCCTCGTACTCGGCGTCGAGAAGGTTGGATGCCTTTTCAATCTCCAACTCGGAGGCGTTCAAATCGTGAAGTTCTCCCTGCGATGAGCGAAGCGAGGAGGCAAGGGGGTGGAGTTAGGGATGTAATGAGAGGTTGTGTGTGCTTTGTGTTGGCGTTACATGCTGCTTCGTCTTACTTACCTTGCGCTTCTTCTTCCTCAAAGCTAGCCTATTCTTGAGGCGATCACGCTGCCTCCTCTGTTCAGCGAACAGGGAATCGCTTAGTAGCCCGAGCTCCTTCTCGTGGGTTTCCTTCAGTCTGGTCAACCTGAGCTCAAAGTCGTCCTCGAGGCCCTCGCAAGTCTCTTGACGGATCTTCTCAGCTGCGATGGCACGGTCGTAGTCTGCTTGGTGTACCATCTCCAAGGAGAAATAAAGGCGATCCTGTTCGTTGTCGTGCTCGAAGATTGAAGATTGGATGCTGGACTGTCTGGCGATCTTGGTGCCTGGGGTCATTAGTTCGACCTTGGATGGCCCCTTCGCTTTCGGGGTCCCTAGCTCGCTTAGAGAAGCCTGCAGCTGCTGCTGCTGCTTCCTTGATTGCTCCGCAAGAGAAGAGCGAGCCTCGTTCTTAATGCCGCGAAGGTTCTCCTTTAGCTCCGACATGTCTCCGTCGTGCTTCATCTTGACAACGGCCAACTCTTCCCAGACTAAGTCGTGATTAGCAAGGCACCCAGCCTGTCTCGCCCGCTCCGCAGTCTCCGCTCCGTCGATCTGCTTGACGTAGTCTGCTTCCATGTTTGTTTGCATGTGTGTGAGGTGCTCGCTTATATGGTTGAGCTCTTCGCGGAGTTCTTCCTCGTTTGCATCCTTTAAATCTGAGTTCTCTCTCTTTGCCAAATAAATTTGGTTGTTGGTATCGCGAACAAGCATCTCCAACTCGCGCTTCTTTTGTGCCATGAGTTTATCTTTCACGGCCGTTATTTCACGCTTAAAGAGAGAACGGAGAGACTCCTCGTCGTCCGCTACGCCGCGCTGAGAACACAAGATTTCTTCAAAAGTGGTGAGCTTACGTCGTGTGGATGCAAGCTCCCTCTCTAGTGAATCCTTGGCGACCTTTTCGTAACGCGCGAGATTCTCTTTGATTGCCTCTGCCTCGTTCGGCGGGGCCTGCTTGAGCTTGATCTCGGCCAGTTTTACCCGTTTGAAGGCGGCCAGGTTTCGGCTAAGCATCTCGCGCCTTACTGCATCGTTTTCGTCCAGGTCCTCCTTGACAATTTGTTGGTATTTGAGGTCAAGCTTTTTCATCTCCACGAGCTCCTCCTGCGGTGTAGTGTCCCAATTCTTTTCATGGTGGCTCCTCATCTCTGTGATTTCCTCCTGGATTTGGTCCTTGAGCCTCGAGTTGAGGAGTTCAATCGACTTTTTGTTTACCTCGTTCATTTGCGCCAGCTGATCCGTGATGACGGTCTGGTCAATTCCCGTTTTCTTCTCCAAGAACCACTCCATTAGGTCCGCGATCTTCTCCCTCCTCGAGGCAAGCTGGCGACGAAATTCCTGCTCCCTCTGGAGCCTCCCGTTCTCGATCGATCGCAACTTCAGGTACGCTATGTCCTGCCTGCGGAGGAGCACCAACTTGGCGTGCTCCACAGGGTCGTGATTCCCCTTGTTAATGGCATCAAGCTCTTCCTTTTCCTGCTTCTGCATTTCGATCTCAACCTGCTCGGCGGCCTTTGCCAACTTGTCGATGAGAGCCTTCTTCTCCTGGTCTTGAAGGTGAATGAGTTTCTCCCTCACGACTCGTTTGAGCTTCTTAACGCCTGTCAGGTTCTTCGTCGGTGTCATCTTCTCGGCAATTACTCGCATAGTCTTCTCCTGCTTCTTGGTGTACTCGGGAGCCCTGACGCCATCTTCGTACTTCTTGTCGTGGATGGACCCTTGGTCGATGCCCACGTTGCTGAGGATTGGTTGTACTGCGTTTTTCGATTTGCTCGAGCCGCTGTAACAAAAGTTGCGGAGGATTGAAATCGCAATGGCGCCAAAAAAAGTAGCCCCGACGAGACCAGCGATGAAGATTGTGGTCGAGAACGGCGTGTCGTCGGCGGGAATCGGGGCAGGCGTAGGGCAGTCGTCCGATATGATATAATAGTTGCAGCCCTCACATTCGCAGTAGTTCTTGGCCTGCGACGAGCGAAGCGTTGAAGGGGGTTGCGTGACGAGCGAAGAGAGTCGCGAAACGAAGGGGTGGCACAAATGGATAAGTTAAGTTCCCTCTGCGACCCTCCGCCGCATAATATTTGTCGCAGCGTTGTGTTCGTTTTTGTCCATTCTCTCACCTCCGTCTGGCGCTCCCAGATCTCGGTCACTGACACAGTTGGTGCTGCAGTTGGGTAAGGAGTAAGAGCCGTGGTAGGAGAAGGAGTAGGGGAGGTCGTGGGGGGGGCTGAGGTGGGAGATGCCGTAGGGGCATCGGTTGGGGAGGTAGTGGGAGAAGCAGTGGGGGCAGGGGAGGGAGATGCCGTAGGGGCATCGGTTGGGGAGGTAGTGGGAGAATCAGTGGGGGCAGG
>BRXZ01007683.1:2779-16268 GCA_030267625.1 Triparma retinervis
CCTTCCCGCCCAACTTTGCGTCAAAACCCGTCAATTACCCCCTCCCATAAAAACCTCAGTGATGTCAGAAGGACACTTCGCCAACCAACATCATCGAACGATAAAACTCCAACAAACCAAAACTAACCAGGTCAGTGGTATTCCATGCCCCAATATCGCCTTTGGCGCAATTTCGCCCCCCCCCCCTCCCCCCCCGTACTATCCCCTCTCTTCTTTTCCCCATCCGCCCCCGTCTCACCCCCCCGTCTCCCCAATGTACGCTCAGAAATCCAACATGAAGTTCTCCACCCTTGCTCTCCTGCTCCCTGTCGCCGCGTCCGCCAAGAACTTGAGGATGCCCAACCCCTTCACCACTTCCGACGATGAGATGTGCTGCTCTGGCGCCTGTACCGTTGAGGGTGAGGAGAAGTACTTCTCTATCGATACCCGCCACGACCTCTGTGGGGAGTGCTGCATGAAGCCCGAGGACTACGACCTCTACCATAAGTTCGAGAAGGGCCTCAAGAAGGCCGACGACGGAGACTTCAGCCCTTGCACCGGCCTCGGGTTCCCCAAGTACACTGAGACTGTCACCCACGGATTCCTCAGCATCAAGATGACCCTCGACCTCTACGATCACGCCGACGCCAAGCTCTGCGCGTTCCCCCTACAGGAGGATGGCACTTGCGCCGACAACAAGGACCTCTGCGAGTACGCCGAGGGCAAGTCCGAGTGCTGCACGGCCGGAGAGATGTGCATCCCCAACGTTGGATGCAGGTGCTAGACCTGTTACCACCAGCAGGCCATTGTACAAAGATATATACGGCCATGTAGCAGCTGAACAAGTGGCGAGTGATAGCTCTTTCTTGATAATAAAATACGCTTAAGCCTTCTTCATTTATCTGCCAATCAATGTTTTTTTTGTTTATCCTCATCAGAACCGTTCCGTTCCGCCCATCTCGCGAAAGACCCTAGGTGAAACGAAGTTCCGAAGCATCTCCTCAAACGATTGTGTCTCTAATTCTATTGTGTTGTTGGTGGTGGTAGGTGTTGGTGGTGGTTGTTGGTGGTGGTAGGTGTTGGTGGTGGGGGGTGGTGTTGTTTTGGTCTTCTCCTCTCCCATGCATCTGCCATACGTCTAATCGTCCAGCTGCGTCAACATGGCAACGCCACGCTTGATCCAGTGTTTCTGAGAAGACGTCGTAGCCATTGGCATTGTAATGTACATAACAAAGTTCGTGCTGTGCCCAGTGGTCATGAGCACGCCGAACCTGATGCTCGTCTTGTAGACAGGACAAGCGTAAACGTGGTTATTCCCGTTCACCGACCCGGTGTAGGTCTCAGGGGTTCCCTTGGTGACGGGAACGTCCTTTGTGCTTCTAGGCCAGAGATGAATGTAGGGGCACTGGACAAAGAGCTCCCTTGGGAGACTCTCGTCAAGGATGTGGTCGACTTCGTTCCACCTGGCGCCGTCGATGAAGAGGCCGTAAGCGTAAGCGCCGTCCTCAGGAGGGACATTGTTGGCAAGGGCCTGCTCATCGGGCGTCAACATTCTGAAGTCGTAGCCAACTGTGTCGATGGGCTTCTTCTCCTTCCTCGCGTAATTCTGCAAGGTTCCAGTGATAAAGGCCTGAGTGAAGAAAAATCCACTGAGCCAGAAGCTGTTGGGGGCCTTCTTGGCCACCATCCAGTCGCCGAGGAACTTCAACCTGGCGAGGAAGTCGGTAACCCAACTTCCAAGCGGCTTCAAACTTGGATAACTGACCTTATTCCACATGGCAGGGACCAAGCTCAAAACCATGCTGTTCCCCATCTCCTCAAGCTCGCCGCTCATAACGACGAGGCCCTTGATGGCCCTCTGCACCTCGCTGAGCGAGCTGCCGATCTTGCTGGTCAGCTTGTTGAACCTGATGAGCTCCTGGGTGAGGACAGTGTTCATACTCTCCTCGTACATGACAGGGAAGTCGATCAGCGCTTTCTCCATGTCGAAGATGGGAGGCAGCCTCTTCTCGATGTCCACGGCTAGCTCAGCCAGGATCTCTCCCCATCCCTTGCCCTCTCCGCCGCTGCTCCTGGGCTGAAGGCTCAAGGCAGTCTGCAGAAGAGCATTAGTCTCGCTCAATGCACAGCTGATGTTGGCGTTTTCGTGCAGGCCGAATACCTCAGGCCCCTCGCTCATAGGGAGAGACTCAATGTAGTCCTTGTAGCCTTGCAGCGACGTCGTCTTGGGCGCATAATAAGTGCCACTGGTGGAGAACTTGTAGTCGTCACTCTGAACCTCGACGCGGTAGAAATCGTCCAAAATGTTTGCAAGGCACCTTCTGTCCTTGTCGTCTGTGCACCTGCCTCCGTAATTACACTCTGCAGTGAGGTAGTGCAGCGCAGGGTAGGGAATATCCATTCCCTCGGAGTCGTCAACGAAGATCCTCAGCTGGTCCATGCTAATCTTCATGTCGGGTCCGCTAAAGACATACTGGACGTTCCAACCAAGAGGTCCGAACTTCCTCCTCTCCCTTACCGTGGCGTGGAAGAAGCAAAGTGCGAAAAGGAGTTTCTTGAACTCATCAGGTTTGGCCGAACCCTCCAAGAATTCCTCTTCAATGCTGTAGTAGCTACCGAGGAGGTTAGCCCTCATACCCTTGGGAGGCTCAACTGTCATCTTCACTCCGTTCTGGAGAATGAATACAGGGAAAGCCTTGGAAGGCTCCGAGGTCAGCCAAAGCCTGAACTTTGGATCCACGCGTTCGGGCGACAGCTCTTCGCAGATCTTCTCCAGGACAGGCATCCACGACACGCACAAGTGGCAGTTCTGGAGGCAGACCCATGCTCCCTTGTCAGCGGCGTTCTTGATGGCCTCCTCAGCGATCGGTCCCTGACCCTGACCCAAACTAATGGCGGTCATCTTGTTGCCTCCGAATCCCTTCTCATCGGCAAGCTTCATGAGGGCCGTCATGGGGTCAGCTCCGGGCGTCAGCACAAACACCAGAGGGCTGTCACAGGAGCTGTCTTGGTAACACAAGTCCAAGTCGAACTGAGGGATTTCAATGAACTGCTTGCCCATCCTCCCCTCGACGAACACCATCGTGGCGTCAACCACGACGTCGGGCCTGAGGCTCTTCGTCAAAGTCAAGATGTGGAACTCGGAAAGCATGTCCTCCTCTCCCCTCTCCTCAAGCATAAAGTCTCTGCAGCCATCCAAAGGATTCTTGCTGTTGTAGATCTCCTCCCACTTGTCCAACTTTGCGGCAAACTTTTGATCGAAACCCGCAAACTCGTCAACGGCAGTGCTGAGGGCTAGCATCTCCTTCCAGATTTTTTCATTCAGCCACGAGGATTCCGGCTTGGGCTTGGCAAGATCCAGGGCAGTACTCCCCTGCAGGAAGAACCTTAAGTCACCCTGCTTTAGCTGCTTCCTGCTGAGCATGATCTTGGTGCAGAGCAGGAAACTGAAGAGAAGCTTATCCTTAGCGAAAAGACTCCTGCACACGTTGACGTAAAGAATGTACGTGAAGGTGTCCTGCAGACTGGTGAGCCTGGCTTCCTTGTCGAAGGTCTTCTCAGCCCTGTCCACGCCCTCCCTGAACAACTTAATGAACCATTCCAAACTGTACTGGTACATGGGATCGACGTTGGCAAGGTCGGCGATGCAGAAGAACAAGTTACTCGCGTGGAACGCAACAGGCTTGAAGTGCTCCCTTGTCTTGGCGATGATGGCCTGGGTCTTGGCCGCGATCTTGACCTTCTCGTTGATGTTGTTACTGGTCACCTTACTCTGGGCAAGGGTGTTGATCAAGTTCTCATCATCAAGAATGTTGCCTTCGGCCGTCTTGAGGAGGTGGAGGATGGTGTCCTCGATCTCCTGAAGAGCCCTCTGGTTCTCAGCATCATCCAAAACGAGCTGCTCCCTCTGTGCCTCAAGCTCAGGTTCCTCAAGCTTCACGAGCTCTCCCAACATCTGATCCTCGAGTCCGTCAAGGGTGGCCATGAAGTTCAACAAGTTGACCTTAACGCACGTCTCAGGAGGATAGTGGGGGTTGCTAAGCTTCGTCGTGAGGTACAACTTGAATTTGTTGTCGTACTCAATCGTGTTGTCGCCCATCCTGACCGTGGCAACTCCTCCGACCTTGACGATCTGCTTCTGAAGGATTGGGTCCAAAATAGGGTCCAAGTGCTCGGTAACGTTCTCGATGAGAACAGGGTTTCCGAACTGGATCGCGTTCTCGATGGTACGAACAAAGGTCGCCTGAGATAGCTTCACGACCTTTAGAGAGTTGTTAGCTTCGCTCTTTCTAATCCACTTGTTGGCCTGGCTCTGAGGATCAATCATCAACGGCCAGAGGTCACTCTTGTAGAGCATGATGGCGTTGTCAATGCTGAACCCGTCGTTGGGGAGCTTGTTGATGACCCAGTCCCTAATCTCAACGGGGTTACCGAGCGTCTCAGAGAGCTTGAAGGCTGCACTACAGGTGATATCCTTCCCCTGGAGCAACGAACTCCAAGCAGTCACGGCGTCAGTTCTGTAGCCAGCCGTGAAAGGACCAAGGTAGGCGATGACCCCAGACGCCAACATGACATCTCCCGTAACGTTCTCGTATAGGACGCCCAGCTCCTTGCTCAGTTCTCCCCACCTGTCCCTCTCGCCCCCCAAACCGGTAATGAGCTGCTCAGCCCTCCTCAATTTGTTGGCACAATCCGTGACCTGGTCCTGCAAGTCACCCTTCTTCTTCTGGGCGGCGTCGAGAGCTTTTTGAAGTTCAGCTAGCTTATCGTGCAAGGCCTTCAACTCAGCTTCCTTGATCCCCAAGGCTTCGGCGGCCTCAGCCATGTCAGCCTGGGCCTGCTTCAAGGCCTCCTTCTTGGGGCCAACAACCTTGTTCACTCTGTAGTAAACAGCCATGGCATGCACCCACTTACAAAGACCAGCTGCAGCAATACTTCCTTTCTTCACCACCTCGGGCTTGAACGCCGGGTCTTCGACGAAAGGCTTGATATCACTGATCATCTGTTCAGTAATGGCGTCCTTGTCGTATCCCTCCAAGTCCTTGAGAAGTTTTCCGGCATCGGTAAGCAAATTCTTCTTCGCAGGTCCCCAGTAGTCCTTGATCTTCTTGGTTCCTCCGTCAGGGTCCTTGATCATGTCATGTTTGACGTGCATAAGAAGACATACTGCGTGCATGACCATCTTCACAGCGGATGGAGGGGTCTTCATTCCCTTCACCTCAGTAATGTCTCCCTTGGAGAGACTCTTCAAAGCCTTGATGGCATCTGCGAGGGCAGGCAGGGCCTCAGCAAGGTCGGCCGTGCACTCGTCGCTCATCTTCTTAGCAGCAGCGGCCTGCTCGTCGGCGATCGCCTTCTCCTTGGCAACAACTGCCTCCTTCTCGTTGGTGAACTTGGTATCGACAGCAATCTTTTCTAGGAGCTCGTCGGTTTCCTTGGTAGCCACGACGAGGAGAGGCTGGAGCTCGATCAACTCCTTCTGCATGACGTCAACCTGATCCTGGGTCTCAAGAATCTTGGTGAGACCATTCTCGTACCTGGACTTCTTCTCTGCCACCTCGTTCCTCTGCTTAGAGAGGAGGTTCTTGAAGGTGTTGATAAGCATCAAGTATGATGTCGGGGTGACGTAGTAGTACCTGCCCATCTCGGAAAGGAACTTCTTGCTCATGTTGTCAACCTTCTCCTGCATGTTAACGCAGCAGTCGATGACTCCAGCCTTGATATCCTCGGAAATGTCCACAGGACCCAAAAAGTGCTTCGCCACGGACCTAAGAGCCTCCTCAGGCCACGCAGTGAACCAGTCGATGGTGCAGCAGTTGACCAGAGCGGGGAACATTCTCAATCTCGTCCTGAAAGAGTCGCCGATGGGAGACATGGCGAGGACACAGTGCAAGTTGGACTTGCACCTCGAGACGAAGTACGCGTACATCTCTCCTGGGGATCCAGTGTTGATTCCAGCCTCGGACGCATCCTTCGACAAAGATTCAATCATGACGGACATCTCCTCGTTGTTGAGAAGGTTGGCAACTTCTCCTGTGTTGAGGACTCCACTAACATCCTCAAGCATCGCCTCGTAGACGATTTGAGTGTCGTCGTACAAGAAGACCACCTGCTTGTTGTCGACTCCGCACATGTTCATGAGCCCCTTGAGGTCCTCCCTCCACTCAAAGATGCCGTAGCTCTTGGAAATCTCAATCTGGAAAAGAGTGAAATCGGCGATAGAAGTGGCAAGGATGGAAAGAGACTTCCTTCCCGAACCTCCAACTCCAACCAACAGAGCGTTTCCAGAGGGTTGATTGATGATCCTTGAGATCCTAGTGACGTGCTCGATGGCGTTCCCGAAAAGCACGAGGCTCATGGGCCTGCTGGTCATCATGTTATAATCCTCGAGGTATTCATCCATGACCTTGGACAACAAGGCCCTGTCAGCAATCTCAACGTAGGGCTTAGCCACGCTCTTGGGGTCGATGAAATTTCCGTAAAGAATGTTATCGTTGGAGCCAATGACCCTCTTCCATTCAATGTTGAAGAACTCCTTGGTCTTCTCCTCCATCATTTTGATGAACCACTCCCTGCCCTCGTTGTCTACAAGACGATCGTGGAAGACCCTGAAAACCTCATGGGCCCAGAGTCTCGCGAAGGCTTCCTTCTCCTTGCAGTTGTCAGACTTGGTCTGGACAACGCCCTGGAATACCTTGGAGATGTCACGCAGGTTGAAAGTGTAGTGAGACTTGGCAGGGGTAGGAAGGAGGTTCTGCGAGATGGTGTTGTAGACATCCACGGTGGCAGCAACCATCGGCGTGCCGAGCTGCTTAACGGGCCCAACAAAACCCTTGTTGAGGAACCAGTCAGAGATGGTTCCAAACACCCTCTGGAGAGAAACATCATCGAACGGGATGAAGTTGAGCATGTTGAAGTGCCTCACGTAACGCTGAGTAATCTGGGTGCGGCCTCCTCCAGGGGGCCCCATTGCCGCCATGAACTGAATGTCAACAAGCTGCCTGTAAACGTTCTCCTTCCTGTCGTACCATCCAGTGTGGTCCATCCACTGCCTGAGAATCTCAATAGGAGGCTGTGCGCCGTACTCCTCCTTGGCAGGCATGTTAAGGTCATCAACGAAAATCACGCAACTGGTGCCGATCTCAGGACCGAAGACTCCCTTCCTCCTCTTGCCAAGCTTGCTGTCGATGATATCCTGGGTCATGTTGGCCTTGGTCTGGGCCGAAAAGTTGAGGAACATGTTGACGTACTTTTCGTGATCCAACCCATTCATGATGAGCCTCTTGACAGAAACCGACTTTCCTGTTCCTGTGTCACCAGTGACGAGGACGTGGAAGTTATGGGTAACGAGGGTCCTCATCAGGGACTCGTGGCGGATTGTGTCAATGGTAGGGACGACAATCGACTGGAACGAGGCCTCCTTGGGGATGACAAACTTTGATTCGACGGTATCAAGCCAGTTGTTCCAGTTCATCTTCTTCGTATCGAAGGTGAAGTCGTACACCGACTTGTCAGGATCGCAGGGAAGAGCGACAATCGAACGCTCTTTGGTGCCCTCTTCAAGGCTCTCAAGATACCCGGGGGACTTGATGAGGAACTCCTCGTGCTCGGCAGAATCCTTGAGTGCCTCGTCGTTCCTCAAGATCTGATGGAGGTACTCGTTGAATTTCTTGCGGCCCGCGGAGTCCACGACAGCACCAATTGACCAAACGAGGGCCTGAACGAACATTCCCTCAATGCACTTTTTAATGTCGCCGCCGAAGCCAGTGTCAGCTCCGTTGTCCATGAAGCATTCGAGGAAACGGATCAGACTGAAGCAGCACTCCATGTCGGTGACGGGAGTAGGGATGCGGCAGAACTTTTCAGCAAAGAAAAGCGCAGGCGGGAAAAGCCAGTCAAAGAGGGAGGAGATGAAGGGTAAGTGCTGGTCCCAGCCATCAGGGACAGTCTCTCCAAGCTTGGCGGCGATACCCTTGAGCCAAACATTGCGTAGCACCTGCCAGCCTAGGTTTCGGGTCTCCGTGAAGATGATTCCAAGGCGGGACACAGTGGCAGGAGAGGCCTCCTGCAGGTCCTCAGCCTCGAACATCATGGTCATTGTGTCGGACATCTTGATGATCTCTCCAGACATGAGGCAGAGCTTTTTGTTGTCATCAAGGACCGTGTTCATGTTCTCGATCCAAACAGCATCGACGGGCCCGTCGAACAGAACCCACTTACGGTGGGGTGAGGTATCCTTCGCAGCATTGCGGTAAATGACAGCGAGAATGCCGTCAGACCACTCGTGGGTGTTGTCGTCGAATTTGCCGTACAATTGTCCCGAAAGGATGGACTTGGGGTTCATTGTGAAAATCTCAGTCTTCTTGAGCGTCTCGGAGCCCTGCTCACAGCAGTAAGACATGGCCTCAGCGAGGGCATGCGTTCCCACCGTCTTTCCAGAGCCAGTCTGACCAACGACACAGAGGCCGTGGCGCACGCAAACCATTTCATAAAGCTCAATGATCTTCCTGACAAATTTGGGCTTGGCCTCAAGCTGGAATATTTTCCCGGAAGCAATGGTGACTCCCTGCTCGCACATCAACTCGATAGCAGGGACAAGTTCGCCGTAGTCAGCCTCGGGAAGCACAACCCCGGGGAAAAGATCAGAGGTGATACCGGCGAAGAGGGGAAGATCCTCCTGGGTAAACTTCGCCAAGTTAACATCGTTGACCGAGCGGAGGACAATCTTAGTCTCGTCCCACAATGGGTCGTCGCCAAGCTGCTCGCGGAGGTTTCCGGCGGCAACGAGGATAGAGTTGACGGCCCTCATACCATAATCATAGTGCTTCTGAGACGACAACTGCTCGGAGCACAACTGGAGGGTCTTCACGAGCTTCTGGGCGTTGGAACGCGCAACCTCGAAGCCGAAGGAAAGGAGACGAATCTCTCCAATCATGGCGTAGTCGGGAACCATCATTGAGCAGGGGCGGAAGAGCGCCTTGAGGTTGTCAGGGAGCTCAGCACGGCCGGCATAGCCAGGGTTCATGGTGATGAAAGGGTTCGCGTTGTGATTGAGTTCAAGGAAAGACCCAGCAAAGTGGAACTTAGTGAGTCCCATCTTCTTGCCCGTGGTGATGGTCAAAATCTGCTGGGCGATCACACTCAGCACCTCAACGTTGATGCGGTTGAACTCATCGAAGCAGCACCACGCGCCACAAGCAGCAAGTCCCTTGAAGAACTTTGCCATTGCCATGTAGTCAAGGCCATCACTGCAATTGAAGACAACGCACTGGATCGCAACAGCCTTGGACAGATCCTTGACAGTCTCGGTCTTTCCGGTTCCAGCGGGTCCCTCAGGAGCTCCTCCGTAAAGCAAGTCAATAGCTCCAATCATGGTACGGTAGCAACGATCAGTAAGAGGAGTGATGACCAGGCGCATCGTGTTACCGAGATACTCATATCCATAGAGAGCACGGGCATTGACGATGCGAGCGACGGCAGTGTTGTCACCCTCTTTGATGGCCTGGCCATCCTTCCACGACTTTTCCCAGTAGTAACGCAGCTGCTGGATCCAACCGAAGTCAGAAATTGATTCAACCTTCTCTGCAACCATCTTGACACAAGTGTCACGAGCATGCATATCGATGGTAGTGAGGGCACCGAGGGTTTTGCGGTCAAGCTTCGAAATCTTTCCACGCACGAGCTTGACGATGCCGGCAAGCTGAATGTTCTGGACAGCAATGCCCTCCTCGAGGCCGGCAGTTCCCTTGTCCTTGAGGAGCTTCTCCTGGATCTGAGTCCAGTAAATTTGCGATACGAGCAGGATAACCTGCGCGGGCCAGTGGAGGGTCCACTCCTGGCGGTCGATCTCTTGGTACTCCTTAAGGGAGGCCTTTGTGAGATCGAGGATGGTGTCCCAGTGAGTGTACTGAAGCTCCAAGAGCCACTTCTCGACATTTCCCTTGTTGCCTGGAGATTCTGGATCGACGGGCTTCAAGAGAACGACCTTCTCCCCCTCGGCGGATATCATCTGGGTGATCTTGAGGTCCTTTTCCAGGCGCACCTGGGCAATACCCTCGAAGGCTTTGTTGAGATGAGGCTGGACGGCGCGAGGGTCCTTGGTCTGGGACAGAATCTCGAGCAGCTCGTCGTTGGAGAGGAAGAAGAAACGAGGGAAGTACAAACGCTTCACTTCGAGGTAATCAGCGAGACCCTTCTGGATCTCATCGAGCTGCGAGGACGAGTGGAAGCGAGTCGAGGAATATTGTTGTTTGGGTTGATGAGTTAGAATTTGTTAAGTCAGAGTGGTCGGGGCGAAGTTTAGGCCACGTTTGCTCACCTTCTTGTTCGCAGCCTTGAATTTCTCCTCAAGGCGCTTCTCAGGGTTGGCCTGCTCCAAGAAGTTGGGCTCGGAAGTACAGTCAGCCATGGCCTTCCGCCAGAGGGCATCAACGCCCTGGTAACGCTTGCTCTCTGTTGGAAGCTGGCGCATGATGTCATCAGAGGAAAAGATGGGCTCCAAGTACATCCAGGTGCGCTGGCAAGCAATCCACTCCTCGATCAAACTTTGAGCGTACTTCAAACGACTCTCCCAGTTCCTGCAGTCTTGCTCAATGGGCTTAATGAAGGGGGAACCACGCATCGTCTGGGTCTTGACGATGTGGTCATCAAGAAGAGTAACGATGTCGTCGACGCCTCCAACAACCGAGGTTCCAGTCTCCTTGTAGGGCTTGACAATAAACTCGATCTCTTTCCACTCCTGCGTCATGGCCTCGAGGGCCTTCTCCAAACCGTACTGCTTCTCAGCGGCAACGCAGACCTCCTGAATCTCCTCGATGTGATCGTCGACTTTGAGGTCAAGGAGGTGCTGCAGAGTGAGCTCGTCATCGGGTTCAATGTGCTCACCGAGCTTGTCAGAAATTTCTTCCCAGTGCCTCTCCTTGAGAGCTTTGGAGGCAAGGGACCTAATGACGGGAAGGTGCTCGCGGAATTCGGTGGTGACTCCGCGGAGTTCGGTGCAGCAGGAGGCGGCTCCGGGGCAATCGTCCTCCATGGTCTTGGCCATCTTGTAGGAAACCTTCCACCACTCGGTGACGTTGGACTCAATCTCGTTAGCATCGAGTTCAGTGAAGGACCCGTGAAGCCACTCCTGGCGGGAGGTGTGGAAGTCACTGACCATGTTCCAAAGCTTGTGGAAGGGAGAGAGCTCCTTCTTTGATGCCATCAAACCGGGGTATTCAGTGGGAGGGAAGCCGAAGACCTTCTCACGCATGTTGAAGTTGTCAGCCTGGGCCTCGGCGGCTTCAATGTCGGCCTGAAGTGAGTTGACAGACTCAACATTGGCCTCCATGGCCGAGTAGTCGGCGAAGAGGGCCGCCTTCTTGACAGCCGATTCGAAGTCGATGAGCTTCTGCTCGAACTTCTCCTTCTCGAGGGCGAGCTGGTCCATCATCTTGACCTTGTCGGCCTCAAGATTCTCCATAGCCTCCGATGTCTTCTCCTCGACCAACCGGGGGAAACTTCTGATCTCCCACATGAGCTCAATCTGCTCATCGGAACTTCCATAATTGTACTTGGTCATGGAGTAGATGCGGTGATGAATATCATCGGACTGCGCGGAGAGGCTCGCGACTGTCTCCTTGGAGGCAGTGATGAAGTCCTTCAGGTTCTGAAGCTCGACCTCGTCATTGGGCTTCTCGTCAATACGATCGATGATGGAAAGGTACTCATCCTTAATCTTCATGTTCTCGTCGTCGGCCTCCTCAACCATGCGAGAAAGGAACGTGTTGCGGATCTCGAGGGCCTTCGAAGCGAGGTTTGACTTTGCCTCTGATGTGTCGATGCCTAAGAAGCAAGAGAGCTCCTGGTCGAAACCAGCATGGGCAATTACATCGGCAGCCTCGTGGAACTGCTTGATCTGGGCAAACACCTCCTCGGTGGTGGGCTTCTTCCAGACGTCATCAGGGATGCCGCGCTCAGGGTCGGCGTGCTTCGTAATGACTCCCTCAAGGAACGTGTCGACGTAGTCATCGATATCGATCTCCACGATGTAATGGTAAGTGTTGTAGAGCTCGGCAACCTTCTGGGGTCCAATGGCGGCTTCGGCGACGCGCTCCTTGATGAATGCGCGCGCAGAGTCGACGGCCGCATCAACGAGCTTCGTAGAATCGGACGCGTTCTGAATGTCTAGCACTATCCTCGGGGGGAGGTGGAGAAGAGACATGAGATCGGCGTCGACAGTGGTGAGAGAGCGGATAGAAGCGACCATCCTGTCGACATTGGAGAGGAGGGAGGCCTCAATCTCAGCTGGCGAGGGAGAGAGCTCCACCGACGTTTCCGTCACAACGAGCTTGGTCTGAAGGAGAGAATCGCGACCGGTGAGGCCCTTGCGGGAGTCAAGTGCAGGAAGGTCGGAGTTGTCCTTTAAGGCAGTATCAGAGTAGCGCGCGATGAGGTCAACGTAGTTCTCGAGGGAACGATGGATGATATCCCTGAGGTGCTGAGCCATGCGCAGCTCCGAATGCTTGAATAGACGGGCCAAGGAGGAGGAGTAGTAGGCCTCCTTGGACGACTGGAAGAAGTCGTACACATCCTGCACGTTGTCGACGAGCTGCTCGGTGAACGCCCTGCGCCAATCAAGCGAGAGCTTCTCCGAGACGTCGTCCAGGTGCTTGGTCTGGAGAGCATCAAAGTCCGAGAGGAGGCAGGGAAGCTTGAGGGAAGAAAGCTCGGTGTCCATGAAGGTCGAAGTCGAAAAGGCATTGTCGTACGTGTGGTTGAGCCACATGAACGTCTTGAGAACCTCGTGGGTGCAAGAGTAGTGGGTCGACTTGACAATGTGGGTCGCCTTGGAGAAGGAGATGATGGGCTCAGGGATGGACACCTTGGCGTTGAAGGGAGCAGCCTGGCGGACAGGTGGGGCGGGTAGCTTGAGCGAACTATAGTTGGCAAGGAAGTCCTTGTTGTTCTCAAGGAGGTGCTGCAGTGAAAGGCGAAAAGGGAAACGTTGGCGCGAGTTAGTGGATGGTAGGGGAAAGGAAACGGAGCGCACAGTCCCCCATGTAGGTTTCTTTCTCACTCACCTGAACAATTGCCACCTTCATGGAACGGGTGTAGCCCTGGATGACCTCCCCAGTGAGATCACGAAGGAGGTTGTGGGCGAGGACGTTGGCGGGGGTGGGGAAAGGGACCGAGGTGGGAAGCCCACCGGCGACGGCCTTGTGAATCCCCTGAAGAACGCTCTTCTGGACGGGGCGAACGTCCGAAACAGGGTGCTTGTAGACGTAATGGTCGAAACGGAGGCGCTGCTTGGCGTCCTCGCGCAGGGCGGTGGCAGACTCCCTGCGGCGCTCCCAGAAGGCCTTGTCCTCGGAGTCGAAGAGGAGGTTCATTCTGGACACCTGCTTGGTCTGGTTGGAGGGGATAAAAGTAATGTTGTACTTGCGGGTCGACGTGTCGAAGGAGTCGACGGTGACCTAGGGGGAAGGGGGGAAGGGAGGAAGGGGGGGGGAGAGAGAGGGAGGGCGTGAGA
>BRXZ01007687.1:7997-19042 GCA_030267625.1 Triparma retinervis
CCCTAAACCCCCCCCCCCCCCCACCCACCCCACCCCCCCCCTCCTCCCAGCTGTCAAACCTCGCCAACGAGGCCGCCGCCTCTACCAAGCAATCTTTCTCCTCGCGTTTCGCGTCGTCCATAGCTTCCACCTTGGTGACCAGGCTCATCTCCAACATCAACGTATCCATCACAAACGTCAACGTAATGGTCGTGCAGGACTCCGTCTCTGTCGGCATGACGGTAGAGGAGTTCCAGGTTTCAAACGACGCCACCGGCTTCACGGTCGTTAGGCCCGACCCAGCCGCCGCAGAGGAGAAGCCGACTGCCGGGAGTGGAGAGGAAGAGGGAGAGTCAGAGGAAGATGAGGAGGAGGAAGGGCAGAGGCAGAGCAAGGTGAGAAGGGCCGGCAGTTATCACTGGAAAACTCATCTATTAACGCAAACCTGCTGTCGTCGCTTCGCTCCTCCATAGGACCCCACATTGGACATTACAAAGAGGACGAAGATAAATGGGTTGGGTTTCTTCGTAAAGAAGGTGAGAATGGACAAAAACTAAGACAGCGCTGCCACACGATATCGCGGCGGATGGACGCTGAAGGCACCCCAACTCATTTACTAATGTACCCCCCTTCGCGATTCGCTTCGCTCGTCGCAGACTGATGCCACGGACCAGCACAAAGGCCAACTACCTTCGTCCCTACCTTCCTCCGTCTTGGACCAGTACTCGACATTCTACCCGTCGATCGACGAGATCGGGTCGTACGTAGTCAGGCCGCACAACATAGACTCGCTGATATCGCTGCACTCTTCCTCCATTATCGGCGAGGCCAACACTAACAACACCGAATCCAACGCTACTGCCGAGCCCGCTACCTCCAAGCCCCCCCCCTCCAATCAGCACACTGTCGTGAGGTTTCACGTAGACCCTATCCAGGTTATCCTTTCAACGTCTCAGTACCACACCCTGAATTCCTTCCTCGTGACCTCCATCCAGGTCCAGAATGGCCGTCCAAACCATTCTCCAACATTAGACCGCATCGACCCCAGGCATTCGCGCTTCCTTCTGCTGAAGGGTAAACCTCCCCCCCTACCCCCCTCCTCTCCGTCGTCGGCATCTCCCTTATCATTCTCTTCCCCCTCCTCTCCCCCAAACCCGGAGTACAAGCCGCGCCCCTCCATAAGGGCTTGGTGGAAATACCTTTTTCACTGCGTGGTTGCGGAAATCAGGAAGATGAAACCGCCCCTTGCATTTCACCAGATTGAGAAACTTAGGACCTCCTACAACCTCCTCTACAAGGCACACCTGACGTCGCCCCCCCTACCACCCGCGGCTCAAGAGGAGATGGATTCGATCGAGGATATGCTCTCCATCGAACAGATACTAATTTTCCGCTCCCTAACCAGGGCGAAGATCCATCAGGTGAGATCGACAAAAATAAAGCTGTCGCGGCGGAGGGGTGTGTTGGCACCTTAACTTATCCACTAACGTAAACACCTTCGCCACTCGCTTCGCTCGTCACACTCGCTTCGCTCGTCCCAGATTGCATCCAACATACCCCACGACTCCCCATCTTCAATGTCTTCCTCTGCTTTTTCTCCGCTATCCGCCTTTACCTCGGACTCTCTCAAGTCTCCTTCTCACTACCGAAACTTCGTAGTCGCAAAGGCAGTGAGCGGTGCCGTCAAGAAGATGAAGCATAAGTACAAGGAGCACATGTCGCCAATGTCGGCGAAGGGTCCAGGTGAGAGAACGAGATTAAGATGCCAACACTAGAGCGACAATTATGTCGCGCCGACGTTGCAAACAATCATTAACCTCGCCGCACTCGCTTCACCCGTCACAGACTCGAGTTTCAAATCGTCCCTAGATTCCAGAATATCACCGTCGAAGGACCTCGCGAAGGACAAGGCGCACTTTAACCAGCTAGCGGACGAGATTCGCTCACAGATGATGTCCATGCAAAGGTATGTTTGGAGAGAGGTGGTTCTGATTCGGGCATCATCACCTAACCCCCCCCCCCCCCCTCTCCTCCCCAGTTCGTCCTCCAATCCTTCCGTTTCCTCATCCAACTCGACGGAATTGAACCTATCTTTCAGCTTCGAAACCACCCTGAAGTCAATATCCCTGAAATTAGCGACCCCGATGTTCAATTCTGACGACGACTACGCCTCAGATTCCTCCAACGATTCTTTGAACTTGCAAAACATTCGGCAACATAGGAACTCGTCCATATCCTCCCTTCCTGCTGCCGACCTAATAATTGGAGACGAACCTCACGATGTGGTCTTCAGCTTATCTCTCTCGCGGATTACCATGTCCGTCGACCGCCCCCCGACGCGCAACCCAAACGTGCTGCAACTTACAGTCCAGCATCTGATCGTTACTGGAAAAGACAATGCCAATAATGAGGCCCACCTTTTCTCAATGGGCAACAAGTCCGCGTACGATCTGACACATACTGCAGCGCCCGCCGTCTCCCCCACTGCACCGCCGGTAATAAAGCTGTCTTTGTCGATAGTATTATCCCAGCCCTTCACCAACCCACCCAAGTCGATATCCGTAACGTGCAGTCTTGCGAAATTCGTGGTCACACCAAACGATGCAGGTGAGAATGGGCGAAAGCAAAACAACACCACGGGCGACATTACCACTAACGTAACCCTTCGGCCCCCCGTCGCAGCTATCATCCATATAAACAACTTCGTCAATGACGCCGGAACGGCGACTTTCCCTCACGCGATTATTCCTCCTAGCCAGTTCGATGAACTCCGTCGTCTTCACAGCCTCATTAAAAACAGCAAGAAGAAGGTAAGAAGGGGATTTATTTAATAATTTCGACCTTACGCATCAACTAACGCAACCCTTCGGCCGACACTTCCGCTTTTTCACTCGCCTCGCTCGTTTGTAGCACTCGATCCAGCGAATCCTGAACAATCGCACCGTCGTATCTTTAAATATAGACTTCGGAGGATTCGAAGTTCTCATTCCCACCTTCTCTTCCGCCTCACGATCTTCCCAAGGCAAGGCAGATTCCACAATACCTTTCATGTTTTTTTCCATCAACTCGGCTAATGTGAGATCGGGGAAATTCGTCAATATGGAAAATGATATGTCGAAAAGGAAACACATGTGGAAGCACGCTGTGAAGAATGTCAAGGTGAGGACCCCCGAAATTAAGATCACTTTCGAAGAAATAATTCTAACCCCCCGCGCTCGCCACAGAACTTAAATCGCTTTGGTTCTTCTGGCGAGTTTTCGTCGAGTCCCTCCAGCTCCCCGAGGCCTGCATTCCGTCATCTCAATGAATACGATGAGTTGGAAGCCGAGCACGCAAACCCTGTCGACTGGGCAAACGAACAAGATCGTAAAATACACTCGCTGAGAAATGCGCTAGTCCCTGCTGAACACTTCCAGCACACGCACGCAAGCTTTTACAAGGTCAAGTCCGGGTTTCTTGACAGCAAAGGATTTCCGATCCCCGAGCTCTCCTTAATAACCTCTCCCATTGACGGGAAGGCCCTCGTCTCCGACTGCATCATCCCTGGAATCAACCACCAGCCAACGCAACGCGTCGGTTTCTTTACCTCGCCGGTGCAAATAAATATTTCCAAGGCACGCCTCCAGAGCATTTTGAGAGTCCAGTTTTTCGCGTCGAATCTCTCATCCTACTTATCCACTTCCAGCCCCCCCGAGGGAGCTACTTCGGCACCTTCGTCCCTTCCCCCACGCATTTCGCAGCTCGTGAATCACATCGAGCGGAAGATCGACGTGGAGTTCTCTTCCCTCAGTATGTCGATTGTGGCGGACGAGCCCAACATAGATTTCAAGGCTAGGGAGGTTTTACTAGAGGAGAGTTTGCACGATTTCCTATCACAATGCTCGACCCATCTCAAATTTAATGGCAAGACGAACATGAATTTGGCTACTTCTCGCCACATTTTCATCGACAAAATGTGTGGGATGGGTCTGAGCTTGAGATCGGCTCGCAAAAGGGTGGACGAGGTCGAGGCAAAGTTTTACGAAAACGTCGAAGAATTCCAAGAGACAGAATTCAATGAGGATGGCGACGACGAGGACTTGTCAGACGACGATTTTCAGGAAATGGCTCCCACGAGCGAGACTTGGCAGCGAGAGCATAACCCGTCCAAGGTTAAGAGCAAGCGTTCTACGCTTTACCAGCAAAACGTGAGGAGAGAGTCTTCAGTCGCGGAGCAAGGTGAGAATGGATGCAACATCATGAGAGAAACTCTATGAACCAAGTTTTGGTCTATATTATTGTAGCATAGCACGGTACACGGCATTTCTAACAAATTATTCAACAATTTTCGCTCTTCTGTAGGTTCGACAACATCTTCTCTCCTCTCTCATTTCAACCAAAAGGGTTACATTGACATAGAAGAGGCCTCACTTCCCTCCGTTGATTCGGCATCAGTGTCTTCAGGTGAGGACTGTCGAGAATGTTAACAGCAACTTCATGTCTATTTGCTAACCCTTCGGTCGCTGTTCGTCGCAGAAGATGGCGGCAATCCAGGCTCTTTGCACCACTCCGAATCAGATTCGGTATCATCAGGCGAAGAGTCTCACGACAATAGCGACAACGTGAACTTTGCAGCGGCGGAGAGGGTCACTTTCAGTTCCATTGCAGCTACAGTCGGCTACTACCTCGAGAGTATTCTCCCTGCAATCGAAAAAGAAATTGGAACGAAATCCTTCAAACTCCAGCGCGACTTGTTCGTTTTGGAAGTACAGCAGCCCTGCGTGTCTCTTCTCAAGCTAGTATACGACGAGAGGATCAAATTCGCTTCAAAATCAATCAGTGCGAGGAATGGAAGTGGAATATACTTTTTACGGCTCAGGGATGGGGATAAAACCTCTGTCGATCTATATTGCACCAACGAAGCAGTAGAAGGGATTAGGGCCGAGGAGAAGGAGCTGCGAACCCCCCCCAGCCCGCTCCGCTCTACGACCTCAGTATCCTCTCAAAGGTCATCCACTGGAAGTCCTCGAGTCGAGAGGCGCCCGAGAGGAAAAGAAGACATGGACAGCAACGCAACGAAGGAGAAGGTTCTAAATGAGGTTCACAACATGCATATGAACGAACGTACCCACGCCATCAAGATCACGAGGTTATACCAGGACCGCCACAGTGGATTCTCCACCGGAGGTTGTGATATATCGTGCCTCAATACAGAGGCTTCAGCCCGTCGAGCGGCATCGACGCGCAGGAGGGAATTGCACCACATCATCGCCGTGAATGCTTTGGATATCGTAATTTGTCCGAGCGCTTACGACGATCTTCTTTCCACTATCAATGAACTAAGTGCCGTTTCAGCTCCCTCTGGGGAGGCTCACGACGAGGGTTCACCCACGCCTGCATCTCAATCTCCCAATGCCCTATCACCTCCTCCGTCCGACCCTCCTGTGGCGTCCACGACGACAACTGCTAGTATGCTTGCCGTTTCCATCACTCTAGTTTCTAACGAGATGGGACCCTTCACCAAATTCGACCTCACCAAGCTTACCATGGAACAGCATTCTCCTGATCACGGTGATATTGCATCGCGGACAAGGGTGATGAGTGAGGGGTTCGAGTGTTACAATCTTTCTCCTGAGGGCCAGAGCTACCAGGAGGTCATCACCTCCCTTCCTCGCGACCCATTTGACGAATCAGACCCCGCTATGGATTCGGATAAGCCTATCCCCTTCTTCCTCGAAATGTACCAATTCGTGGATTGGTGGAAGTTTCCATCGCGCCTCAGTATCAAATTCTCCAAGGTTAAAGCGCTCATTCTCTACCGTTGGGTCAACGAGATCATGCAATACATGATCAATCCCAAGATTCTTATGGGCCTCTTCCTCGCCAATTACTTCCCCGAGATAGTCGATGCGTACGGGAACCCACCTCCTCCCATGCTTTGGAGCGTTCTGATGAGATCCTCGACTATTATCTTGCCCAGGAATTCGTGCAGCAAGGACCTCGCTGCCTTGAGCGCTGAAGATCTTTACATCTTTAAGAGTTTCGAGTGGGAAAGTTTCAAGGTTCCAACCGAGCGCAATGAGGAAGAAGAGAAGAAAGCGGAGGAAGTCATGAAAGAGGAAGACATTCGGTTGAGCAAATTACCGCTTCGCCGTCGTGGCTCATCCTTTTCTGCTGAGGAGAGGATCGGGACCGACGAGACAGCGTTTAATCACATTTCTCCGCGCCAAATTCGCCACCCCCCCCATCCCCCCACGCGTCTTCGCCGGGCTTCGAGTGTCTCTAGCAGCATTGGGGGTGACGACGATGGGGACATCTTTCTTGAGACTTCATATGAGCAGCCCCTCAATCTCTCCGAAGACGAATCTTCGACGTACAGTGACTTCGAAGACGCCGACGAAGAGAACCTGTTCGAGGAAGCGTCGTTCGCGACGGCTTACTTTAACCAAGCAGATTCCTCCATAGACTCACTCGAGTCAACCGATAAAGCTGCCGAACCAGTTTCCTCATTCCACATCAATTCTCTAGTTGATAGGATGACGATACAAGCGAAGGGTCTGAGGATGCTAACGTCTCTTGGCAAAACTCTCGAAGAAGGTGAATCAACCTTCGCGGATCTAGCCTACTGCCTTTCCTCCGCAACAATGAATCCCATAAAAGACGACGTACCAACTTACACAATGAAGGAGACCGATGCTCTTGAAGAGGATGTTTTCAGTAACTACAAGTGGCGCGAAATCACCCCGAAGAACAGTCCTCTGGAGCTTGAGGTAGTCATAGATTATGCCCCCCACAAGAGGTTTATGGTCTCAGACTTTATTACCAAGGCGACCTCATCATCTTCAGCGCCAAAATCTGCGGATTCTGGACCTCCGCCATTTGCGCTATCCGTCTCTCAAGCCCAGTTCTATATGCTCCTATCCATATACTATTCCAACATGCAAGAGCTTCCCGTCATGTTCCCCTTTACGGAGACGGAACTTCGGGAATACAGTTTCCTCCCCGAGGTCCCGAAAAATTGGCCAGAGTACGGAACGGAGTCTTGGATTAATCACGTGTCGAGAGATATAGCCGAGCTGAATTTCGAGTTCCTTATTCGCTTCAAGGACATCTCTCTGGATTGCTCTTTCAACGAAAGGTACTTCGAAACTTCGTCCGATTGCCTTTTCATGTGCAAAGGGGTACAGAAGAAGGCCAAGGGCGTGGGCTTCATGGAACCAAAGGAGGGTGCAGAACATGTCCTCAGCGCCATCAAGTTGCGCCTTGAGGACTTGCTGGTCTTTGTCGATGGCGACCCAGAGGGTTTGCTGAGGGTTTCGGTAGGAGCCAAGACGTTCGAACTCAAAGATGAGCGCAATCCGGAGCGCTCCTTTAACAAGACCGCATTCCGTTGCAGCAATAGCTCAGAAAGTGAAGAGGAAATTTTGCAAAAGCGAAGTCACAAGAACAATACTTCATCCTCGTCTACTTCCCAGGGATCATTCAACACCAAGTCTTTCCAGCGAGACTCGAATGGGAAGCCCGCTTCAACTACCACGTCACCGTTCTTTCCTGACATGGGCGGAGCGAATGAAACACAAAAGGGCGAAACTCAAACTTCCCATTCCTTTGACTCTTACATTGACAAGACCTGGGGCCTGCGATGCGGACGACACACGTTGCTCAACAAGTTGCCCCAACCTTTCACCGTCACCTTGTTTATGACGCCTGATAGTTTCTGCCACGTGAACGTCGGTCTAGATCACGTTGACGGTGCAACAAAGGACCTCGCGCCTATTTGGATGGCCCTTGATTTCTTCGGCTGCTTCTTCTCAAAACCGGAGTTTGGACAGCCGTACTTTGCGTCAGAGACCGCTAGGAATAAGTCCATGAAGATTGAAAAGAGTGTCATTAGCCAGACAAAGACTGAGGTGTTTGGAAGTTACCTCAATAAGCTGCTTAGAGATAGCGAGGAAGAATGCCAAAATCTAGACATCCGGCTTTGGATGAACCGCCCTCATCTAGTTCTCCCTCAGAATCCTTTGGACATTGACGGAGTTTGTATACTCCTCGAAACCGACGCCGGACTCTTTTACCGCTACAACACCCTCGGGTACGACCTCTGGAACCAAGAAGTGTGCGCAAAAGATCTTACTGTAGTCGCAATGAAGTCGTATATGTCCCCCCTTGAGTCGAGGGGGATAAGGGGGATGTCCGGCACCGGGAAAAACGTTTCGACACTCATTGAGGGGCTGTCGGTATCCTTCGTACAAAATAGCAATTTCTCGAGCAACCACAATGACATGTGTGTCACGATTCCAGTTTTGCACACGGACTTCTTAGATGCAGAGAGAATGACTGGAATCGAGTCACCGGAGATTTCACCAAGGAGCTTTCACGTGCCCGAGCCCAAAGCTGTGTCCCCGATCATCGTTCCAAGCCGCCACCTTGGGCTTTATATTTGCGACATCGTGGTCAGTTATGACGAAATAACGATACTGACCGAGGTGCTGGGAGGGTTCACGGGGCCAGTCCCTGACGAGGAGCCGAAGGCTCTACCCGAATTGGAAAAGAGGGACACTTCTATTTCTGAGGTTTCCCAGACCGAATCCAGCATATCTTCTTCAACTCATGCACAAAAAGCAAAACCTACGTATTCGATTTCGACGAGCATCAGTGGGATCAAGTTCATTCTCGTCGACCCAGTGCTTGGAATGCACCTCCCAATCGCAAAAGCCTGCATCCCCAATATCAACATAACCATGTCAGAGCTCGACGAGATGTTCCAAAAGGACGTGAAGAAGCAAAAGGCAAAGGAAAAGAAAAAGGACAAGAAAGGCAAGGGAAGATCGGAGTCACTGGAAAATCTTCAAAATTTGCAGAGAGGGAGGGGAGATACAGCCGAAAGTACCGACTATTCCGCATACGAAGCTCTCGGCGCGCCAGCTCAGCAGGGTGCTCTTCAAGTCGGCGCCAACCTACACATTTGGGCAGAGTATTTTAACAATACTCTGAATTGCTGGGAACCTCTCGTTGAACCTTATAGCTGCTTTGTGCTGTACGAGGTCTGCGAGGAGAGAGGCCGGGGTGTGACTTTGAGGACAGACTGCCCCCTGCACTTCAACATCAGCGGGGCCCTTATCGATACGATTGAGGACGCCTTTCAGACATTCTCTGCGGCTAACGCGTCTTCTAGCAAGAAGAACTCCAGGAACGCAAGCTCGCAAGAAATGAAGGGTGTGCTGAAAAATCCAAGTCTTCCGCGTTCCTCGGAAACCAAGGAAGTACCCGTCTTGTTGAGAGATGAGGAAGTTCAAGCTTACGGAAGAGCTGTTACCATCACCCATCACCTTCCGCAGAGTCTTTCACCTGAAGATCGAGTTGCATTCTCTTTCGTTAACCTCTCTGGCCAGCGTGTTCGCTTTCACCAGGATACAAGTGATTTGAGTGTCGATGTGGCAAATCTCAAGTACCTGAAGCACAAAGGGAGGGCAAGACTTCAATTCGCGGCCAGCACTAATGTCATCCGAAACAAGCATATCATGGAGGTCCCCTTCGACGTCCAGCAGGACAATGCGGGGAATGGCAGTAGAGATAAGGGCACGATTCGCAAGAGAAGTAGCGCCTTTGCCCTGTTAGGGGGGGGCGGCTTTAGGGGAAGGCAGGTGTGGAACAGCACTCAAAGCTACGACCTCAACCAAATGCCTCGCGGGGGTGCCGTAACAGGCACTCAAGGGCTGAGGATTGGTGCCCACGGAATCAACGTTCAGGTGGCGGGCTTTGAGTGGATGAATAACTTGGCCTCAGATGCACTGGGGAGCAGGTTTGAGCAGATGATCCCGAGGAACCCCAATATCCGGGAGAAGATTACGAAAGACTGGAGATTGGAGAACGCCATCAGACTGATGACTGAGGTTGCACCGTTTAACGGAGGAAGACAGTTGACGGTTAGAAGTGTGTTCCAAATACAGAATAAGACGGGGCACCCCCTCCTCATGTCTGTTAATCCAGACTCTCAGCACAAGCCGTACTTCCCTATAGGCCATTACAAGACTGTCCAAAAGGAAACTAATACGAAGGGAGTCAGGCGGAGGGGACGAAAGGGGGGAAGAGAGGAAGAAATAAGGAGCAAGAGAGAAAGGCCATCGGACGCCGAGACTGAGTTCGAAAAGATGGAACCGGGGGAAAGTTACAACGTTCCATTCTTACTTCTTGAGAAGGCGCTCTCTCTCAAGGGCAACCACTTGGGTAGTATTTGGTTCAGGCCAGATAAGGACGCGGATGGAAATTCTGAAGAGCTCTTCAAGTCGCTCATCTCGCCAGGAGGAGCCACAACCTCTAGTCAAACGTGCGCGATAAGATTCAGCACTCGTCCCATTCAGCTAGCAAAGTTGATTCAGGAATCTCACGAGATGTTTGTCAAGAATGAGGAAAAGAGCGTTGATAGTAAGAGTGCAGGGACTGGAGTACAAATAGCGTGTCCTGTCTATCACTCGCAGAAGGGGGTGAGTGTAGCCCCATTCTGTTACTGTCTCGAGGTGAAAAGGAGCTCCATTCTGAAGCAGAAGGAAGAGCAGATAGATTACCATAGCAGCAAACGTCAGGCAGGGTCCATTTTTGCCGAGGCTGCAAGCGTTGGGAAGAATAGACTAGCAAAGCGATCTAGGAGAGCTACGCTCACTGCCGGAGTCAAGGATATATTACGACAGGGGGGGAGCGAAAAGGTCACCGGGACTTCATATAGCGCGAGAGGCGAAGGACCGCTTAGACTCAGGAAGGGTAGTAGGGCCCAGAAAAAGAGAGCTCTTTTGGGGGCGGAAATGAAGCACAATCCGGTAAGCTATACGCTGGTGATTCATCCTCCCATCATAATCGAGAATTTGCTCCCCGAGGCTGGAACGTTTGAGCTGATGCATGCCACAAGGAGGGTTGTCGTATGGTGGGGGGAGCTGAAGCCAGGAGAGAGCGTCCCGGTTCATACCGTAGGGTTAGACGCGCCGTTGCTTTTACTCGTTAACCTCGGCTTCTGTCGTACGCCACATGGAGAGGGAGCTCTCATTCACGATGGGATCATCGAAGACGGAAAGTCGAAAGGTGAGTGTGAAATG
>BRXZ01007687.1:19065-29128 GCA_030267625.1 Triparma retinervis
CTTCTGCCCATTAAATTTACAGCTCGTTCGACTAGCTACTGCTTTTTATCGCCGTGCTCCCTCGTGTCGTTCTTAACCTAATTTCATTCAACTCCCCTCCGCTTATCCCATTTTCATCGGGTGCTCGCTCGCTCCCTCGCTCGCTCCCTCGCTCCCTCCCTCCCTCCCTCCCTCCACCCCCCCCTCCCATTGCTTTCGTTGTAACCAGCACACGTGAAGAATCGCAATCGTCGGCACAAGTTTTACCCCTCTTGGATCATTCGCATCACGAAAGAGAAGGGTTCCGTCTTGAAGGAGATGATGCGATTTAACTTCTATAAAAACGATTCAGACAGGGGAAAGAGGAGATTGGGACAGGTCCACCTAAGACAAAACAGCGTCCTCCACAGGCGACAGAAGATCAGTGAGTTGAATTATGCTCTCTTTGCGTTCTCTCCTTTGCAGATGTATTCTCATTTACCTTCACTACATTCAGCGGCTTCCCTCTATCCTGCAACCCCCTTCCCGTGATCGGAATCTAACCCCCCCCTCCCCCCCTTCAACCTCACCCAATCTTCGTCCCAGGGAAAGAATCCGCCAACGCACCAAAGGACAACATCATCAAGAGCGAGATTGACAAGATCATGACGAACATCGGATTTGGCTCTGAAGGAATTGCGACTGACATGGCCGTCGTCGACTCGGAGGGGCAGAAGCTAGTTTTGAGAATCGACAATGTTTTAGGAGGGGGTGGTCAGAGGAAGGTGGCGATATATTGCCCCTTTTGGATCGTCAATACTACGCAGCACGCGCTCAAGTACAAACAAGAAGGAAAAACAGCATTCGTATCGGGCACAGTCTCTGACGGCAAGGACGGGAGTAGACCCGTCGACGGAAGTGCTAGGAACAAGAAACATTCAAAGATCGGAGTGGTGGGAAATCGCACCGAAACGGATAAGGTCAGGGAAGGGGCGGGAAAGAGGAACTTGTTGGATGACTTCAATCTCAGCCCAGGAAAGGGGAGTCCACCAGTGAAAGTTGTGAGCGCTGTGAAGAAAGGGCCTGGCAAGACTATCGCACTATCCGATAATAGCCCCGAGGTGTCGAAAAAGCAAAGGAAGAAGAAGAAAATTCAGAGGAGACTAAGGCTCTCCGACACCCAGTTTCATAAAGCAGAAACGGCCAAGTCACTCAGTAGTCCGATGGGCGAGGTGGAGAGTGAGAGTGAGTTCAAAGAGAATACACTCGAAAGTTCTAAGGATGCGGAGGTGTCCGACGAGACGATTTTTAGCGGGAAGCCTGGGGCTCTTCATCGGCCAGACGGCGACGACAAGTTTACTGATCGAGAATTCGAAATCACGCGACAGAAAGACCTACCACTTTCGAGGCTAATGAAATTCGCCTTCATGTTCAACTTCAACGACCAAAACGTTCTTTCCATGGGTCAGCAGAAGCTGTGCGTGATGCTTGGAGACACAACGAAAGGCTTATACAGCGACTGGAGCCAAGGATACAGTTTAGACACCGTAGGAGTTACTCAAATTCTCTCAATGCACGTTACTGATGGGCGATGCCTTGAGCTAAGTGTCAGCATTAGCGTGGCCCCGGGGAGACTAGGACAGTATACTAAGATTGTGAGGTTTTCACCCCGCTATGTTTTGGTGAACAAGCTTCCTACCAGCCTGAAGCTTTGGCAGGATTCCAGTTTGTTGCACAACAACTTTGCTGCATCGAATTCCGGGAGGTGGCGGGATATAGGAGGAGAACGTGGAGGCTTCGGCAGGAAAAAGCACGCAAAGACTGCTCTCGAAGTACTTTTCGGGAAGGACAACAAGAAGGATAGCGCGAGGGAGCCCAGTAAAAACGGCCGCTCAAAGGGCTTGCTCGGAAAGGAGAAGAGTATCCTCTTTGGGATGCAGCATAACTTAGGGCAGGCGAAGAAGGGGAGAAGAAGGGACGATATTATTGATGTTGGAAAAGCCATAGCGAGGAGGAGTGGGGTTACCCCTAGTCGAACCTCTCGCAGAGCCAACCGCCGCAGTTACTTCGACACCGAAGCCGTGGACCGCACGGGACATATAGTCGTGCCGCCCGTCCAGTCCAACGGATTCGCACCTTTCTTCCTACCAGACACGAGATCGGATCGATGCCTTCGCCTCGACCTTGGTTCGCAATTCAATTGCACTTCGAGCTTCCCGGCTGATAGCCCAGGCGTTTACACGCTCAAGCTAACGACGCCGAAAGATCCCAGGAATTTGGCTCACGTAACGACCAGAGGGGCTGCTCACTACGAGGTCAAGCTACCACCTGACGACAGGGAGAACAGACTCGGGTGGAGCGGAGAGCTCGGAGTCTGGTTCGAGACTGATTGGGACCACCGGGGAGTTGTCGTCAAGGGCTGCAAAAGGGGGAAGTACGCATTCAATCACACTGACATCCGCGCGGGTGACATTTTGACCAGCATAGATGGAAATGACATAGCCAAGATGAGTTTTGACGACGTCATGGCTATGATGAAAGGCAGACTAAAGGAAATTGAAGAGCTCGGTAAAAAGATGGAGATCGAGGAGAGAGGAGGTGGGGACGTGATGAGTGTGGGATCGGATGGAAGTATGGGGAGCGGGAACCAAATGGCGCTAAAGTTCATGACGTTAGAGGAGAAGATGAAAAAAGTCAGGAAGAAGGCCCTAAACATTCACAAGCGAAGGTTCAGTGCCACCGGGAAGCCCGAGCTGCAGCTTGGGAGTAAGGAATTCACGCAGGCCCTCGAAACTGAGTTAAAGAAAGACGGGTACGAAATTGGGGCGGAAGAGCAAAGCCCCAGTAGGTTGCAGACTTTGATGGAAGATGGGGGGGGGGAGAGAAAAGGACAAGAAGACGGGGACTTATCTCTATACGACGAGGTCGCGAAAAAGTACTCTGGGGTAATCCACTACGAGGATGACGTTTCAGAATCGACAAGTAATAAGACCGAAGACGACTGGACTAACAGTGTGTGCGTCGAAATGTCTACCGTAGGGAACTCCCTCTTCCTGTACATTCAACCGAGCGAGACCAAAGGTATTCCTTATAGTGTCGTCAACATGAGCTCAAAGAGCATCATTAGTTTTAGGCAGCGTTCTTGTGACGGCCACCCCTGGACTTACTTAAAGCCCGGCGAGAGCTGCGTTTACATGTGGGAGGAACCGATGAAGCAGAGAAAGCTCGCGCTGAGAATTAGAGAGATGGAAAACTTGGAGAGGATAGTGGATGAGGGCGAGGCGCCTCGCAAGAAAGGCAAGAGGAGCAAGATTTTTATAGGGGTTGAAAACGAGTATGACAAGGGGGGTGCGTACGGGACCGCCAAGACAATCAAGTTGGACGAAATCGGATTCACCGAGCTCATCCCTCTGGTAGGGACGAAAGACGAAAACAAGACCAATTCCTTGTGGTGTAAAATCGACGCAGAGGGGGGCACGAAAACACTCAAAGTCTCGGATAAGGAGGACCCGAGGGAAGAAAAAGGAATGCTGGAAGGCTATGTATCTACCTTGAGGAAAGAACTGACCAAGATTGACGACAGTCTGATCGCCATGAAGAGATTAACGAGAATTTTGAACACCAGCGTCAGGTCGAGCGTTTTGACGGGTGGTCCAAGAGGATCTTACAGGACAGGTACTGAGACAGAGGGAGAGGAGCCTTTCGGTAACGTCGACATACTTTCGTCGAATCAAATGCCAAATGAAAGGGGGTCATTCCTCTTTAAGAGACCAAGCTGGGGTAGCCCTTCCGACAGCGGCGACACGCTAAGCAGCGGCAAGGCTGCGACTACCCCCAAGCACGACAAGAATGCCTTAAAGCAAGTCACCGAGGAGCTCTACCACGACGACTGTTGTGTTGACGATGGAAATACAATCGTGAAATCCAACCAGCTTCTTGTTGAGGTGATCGAATGCTGTGGACTGAAGGCAAGCAGCTTGGGGGGGCTTAGCGACCCGTACGCCGAAGTGTACCTGAAGAATCACTTGAAGACGAGAAGAGTCTTCAAACAGAAGAGGAAGACGACGTACTTCATCGAAAAGACCGTCCATCCAAAGTGGAGCAACCAGATATTTGTCTTGGATGTGCCAGAGGAAGCTGTCGAAATGACGAGAGGCTACAGTTTGCGCGTAAACGTGAAAGACTTTGCCCTCTTCGGATCTAGTGAGTTCCTCGGTCAGTGTGATGTGACGCTCAATTCCCTCGCGCCACAGAACGAAGTTTGCGGTTGGTATCCACTTACGGCTAGAACTGGCAAGGTTTTCCAGAGGAGCAGCAACGAGAAGGTGAGCGGGAGCGTGAAACTGAGGTTGCAGTGGATTCACAAGGTTCCGAACCTACTCGAGTATAGAACGTTCACCACGAAGGCAAGAAAGGAGAAACTCGAGACACTGTTAGTGCAGGCAAAGGCACACATGAAGATAATTGCCGAGAGACGGGCTCACAGTCTGAGAAGAGTGCCCGCAAAAGCCAAGGGCATGGGAGGAGGGAAAGGGAGGAAAGGAAGCAGGAAACCTTTAACAAGGGCTTCTATCAATAGTAAGACGGCGAGAAGGCACAGCAACCTTGCCGGGATAGGGAATGGGATTGGAAATGGCATTGGGGGTCTAGGAAGAGGGGTTAAGAAGATAATCGATGGAGCGGAAAAGTCCAAGGTTATCGGAGGGGTTAGGAATTTTGGTGGTGGAATCAAAAAGGTCGGAGAGGGCGTAGCCGGCATCGGTAAGGACGTCGTCGATGGGGTCGGTGGTGGTATACATTTCATGGGGAGGGGTTTCAAGAAGGATGGGCGGAAGAAGGGGAAGGGGAAGCCCAAGGGAGAAAAGAAGGAGGCACTTGTGAAGAAAGGGTTGAGGATGCGTTCAGTCTCTGACGCTGTCTTATTCTCCAACAAAGTCCAACGCAAGAGGAATACGAAGACGCCGAAGAAGAGAAGGAGCAATGGCAAAAGTGACGAGGGGGGCGTGGAGGTGCTGGGAGAGGAAGAGGCCTCTACTAGTCCCAAGAAGTTGTCACCCTCGGACGGCAGCGGCCTCAGAAGTGCGCACAGTAGCGCGCGTAGTAGCTGGAGCGGCGATGAAGACGGACTTTTCCGCAGCACCGGGAGCGGTGCTGAAGGCAAGGAAGCGCACCTTAGTGAGGAGATGCTGGGAATGGTAAATAACGAAGTCCAGGACACGTCCGGTAGCGAAGGCGACGAAGATGACTACCTTTCCGATTACGACGAGGAGCCTGTATTCGTACCGTCAGGCGAGCAAAGGAACAGAGCGTTACACCTCGATAGCGATGGTTTGAACTACCTCACGATGAGCGCTGGAGGTGCACTTGCCTCCGGGAGCAGAGACAGCGGGTTTCTTAGTATCGGCGATAGACGCTTCAGCAGCGGAACTAATATGAGCGAAGAGGATATAGAAGAGGCATTGTTGTACAGGCAAGCTTTCGACATGATGAAGGAGAAGAAACTCATCCACGGAAACATTCTCATGTTTCACCAGAAACACAAGATTGAGGCTATAGCTGGTGGCACCTGGGCCGGGGTTGGTAGAGCAATATTTCCAGCTCTGAGCGGCTTCAAAACTTTGACGGACGTACAGGTTTGGGTAAACTTTCCACCTTGCAAGGACAAATACAGGGACGCAGACCCCCCCCAAGGCAATCGTAAGGACCCGGAGGAAGAGGACAATCTCGAGGAGCAGAGAGATCTTCTCTTGGAGGAGGACACAGCCTTTGCAGAAATCAACGAAGATGAACATGACGAGGAGGAGCTCCAGCAGAGCGTCGTCAAGAATAGGCTCGCCCATCCTTTCCCTGTTCACGCGAAGTTGCTTGCCTTGAAGAGGGCATCGAGGCTTAGTCGCAATAGGAGCATTTTCAAAAAGGCAGCGAAGAGGAGCTTGAGGAACTCACTCATGACGGGAGGTTGGCTTACGATCAAAGCAATTACTGCATTGAATTTACCCGAGGGCAGCAAGAGCAAAAATGTTTACGTGCGAGTTAAATTCAACAACGAAACACTAGTCTCGGCTAAGGCTGACGCAAGAGTCGCGCCGAAATGGGAAGACGAGGACGAAACGGAAGAAAAAAAGAACGAAAAGAGCGATGGAGACGACGAACAAGAGATTAAGATTTTTGTAGAGAGTTTGAAGACCAGCGGGACAATCGATTTGACTGTTCTCGGAGAGAGGGTCGTCGAGGCCGACGTAGAGCTCGGAGTCCTTCAGATACCACTGAGCGGCGCCCTTGACTGTGTGGGTGAGGGCTCGTACACAAGATGGTTCCCTCTACGAAGCCCAAATGACAGCGTAGCCCTTGATGGTGATGATGGGCTAAGCTTGAAGCCACTTGAGAGCGAAAAACAATCAGACAGAGACTTTGACGACTTTTACACCTCCTGCATCAAGTTGAGACTCTCTTGGGAGCCCATGGAGGGGGAGAAGGAAAACGACGGGAAGAGCGGCAAAGATAAACAGGAGAAGGATAGGATGAAGAAGTACGCCATGTTGAGCCTAGGGAGCATATCGGCATCATTGATCGATAGCAACATGATGAGAGAGCTGTTGACGCTCAGCGTGAGCGATTTCGGTCTTAGGTATGCCGATACCAAGAGAACAACGAAGATAGGAGCCACTGTTGGCTGGTTTCAAATTGATCATCAGCTCGACAACACTTACGCCCCAATAATGGTCGCCCCAACCCCCGTGGCAAGCGTCCAGCCTACTTTACAGCTAAGTGTACTCAAAGA
Organism: Triparma retinervis; assembly: GCA_030267625.1. Classification (NCBI taxonomy): domain Eukaryota; class Bolidophyceae; order Parmales; family Triparmaceae; genus Triparma; species Triparma retinervis. The sequence goes on from BRXZ01007687.1 coordinate 25,805, forward strand.
TAACTTGAGGAGTTCCGGCAAACTCAATTCCTTCATTTACTGCGGAGTTTTGGTTCAGGAGCTAGACTTAAAGGTCGAAGAGGACATTGTCAAGGCGTTGTACATCTTTGTGCAGGGAATTTTCAAGCGTCGCACGAAGAGAGAGAGCTTCGCAAGCGGTGGGAATAAGGTCGGAGGCAAGAAGGGAATGTTTGCCAACATCTTTGTTGCAGCAGAGGAAGCAGAAGAGGAAAGGAAGGAAAAGGCTGGAGAGAAAGCTTACAAGAGCGTGGAGGAAGATGATGGGGTATCTGAATATGTTGGGGGCGATGGTATTGTCGGGAAATTCCTCAGCCAGAAAATCTACATAGAAGAATTAAGCCTCGGAAGCGTGAAGATTAACGTCTCATATATTAAGGGATCGAGGGGAGGATCAAGCGCCAACATAGATGGTGACGGACTGAACACCAGCTCGAAGAAGTTTAAGATCGGAAAGCACGACTCTATTCAGACCAGGATCGAAAAGAATAGGAGATTGGCGAGGGAGGCGAAGAGGGAGGCATTCAATGGTGGTAGAATCGAAGACGATGACGAGAGCGAGAGTCTAAGCGACTTTCCAACTGTCATTAGCGCTGTACTTCCAAGTTTGTCGGATGCAGCCATCCGTCTGAATGGCAAGGAGCTCAACAACGTTTTCGAGAGTGGGTTTCACATTGCGAATAGCCTCAAGGAGTTTTACGTGAACGAGGGGCTCAAACAGATCTACAAGGTCATCGGAAGTCTCGAGATTATCGGTAATCCCAACCAGCTTCTAAGTAGCCTAGGGACTGGTGTAAGGGACTTCTTTTACGAGCCTGCGCTTGGCATCGTGAAGAGCCCCCAAGCCTTGGGATTGGGTTTGGCCAAGGGAACGCTTAGTTTGGTGAGCCACACGACAAGCGGAGTGTTCAGTTTCACCTCGAAGATCAGTTCCCAAGTCGGATCGGGCGTTGCGATGCTCAGTCTAGATGACGAATTCAAGCAGAGGCATGCAAGGTCACAGGAAGACACGCAGTCACGCAGACTGACTCGTAAGAGGGACGTGTTATACGTTGCCGTGAGACCCATGGCCGATGTCGTTATTGGTGTTGGGGAGGGTGTGATGGGTATCTTTGTGGAGCCGTACAAGGGATTCCAAAAGAAAGGCGCAAAAGGCTTGGTCCTCGGAATCTTCGTGGGTGTCCTTGGGATTCCCGCGAAGCCACTAGTCGGACTCGCGGACGCTTTCTCACACGCAAGCATGGCCTTTAGGGACGTTGCCACTGGAATCAATTTGCTCGAGAGAAGACTAGAGAAGGTCAAGAGGAGGAGGCTCCCATACATTTTCGGGTTAGATGGTAGACTGCTCCCTTACATTTACACCGATGCGCGATGCCTGAGTTTGCTTAGAACTAGCCCGACGATAGAGGACCAGATCTCTCTGACCGAAAAAGAGTGCGTCGTTTGGAGCGAGTGCTTGAAGATGGGAGGGGGAACAGAGATTTACGTCATGGCGACAACTCGGAGAGTTATTTGTATCGAGGTGGAGAAGGGTTCGCACGGAGATCTCGCGTCGGAGCTAAAATGGGAATGCTCATTCCCACATGCTACCTCCAATCTCTCCTTCACTGCTCAGAGAGGCTTAGGGAGAACGCGTTGTATTGAAGTTGCCATCGAGAACGCTGGGCATAACGGAGTTGGGATGTATTTAATGGAGGGGACCATCTCTGCTATGGCTGCATTCCGGAGGGAGGGAGAAGGAAATGTACGCGGTGGTGGAACGAGACAAGGGGAACATCAACCTTGGGGAATTAGCGGGGGGGGGGACAATATATTTGCCGATAAGGAGGCCGGGAAACTTGGCGCCACTGCGTGGGTAGAGGGCGATGAGGGAGGTGGAGGGAAAAAGAATCCTGGAAAGACGCTAGGCGTCAGCGTTTTCAGCATACAGGCCGAATTCCAACACCGCCAAGCCCTGGTGAGAATGAACAATGTGATATGCTGCTTAACGGAGGAGTGGGAAAGCGTAAATGTAGAAGAAAGTGGCCTGGGCGAGGAGGAGAGCATGGAGGGGGTTTACAAGTTCGGAGAATGGGAGTTTCTTCCCGGCGGAGGGGAAGGAAAAATGAGGGACAGTACCGCGGACGATGACGAGGACGAGAGCGAGGAAACTTGCAAAATGTTGAAGTTTGCAAGCTGGGGAAGGACTGGGGATGGATCCACTATGAAAGAAGACGAAACAGCCGCCGCAAGAGCTGATGGGGGAGCCGAGTGGGTGATAAAAGCACATCGAGATGCCATATACGTTGCCCCTGAGTTTCCAGCTCTCCCACTTGATATCGAAGTCGGGAACGACGAGCAAGTGCAGAACATGAAGTATGGGCTTTATACTGGTTTATACTCATTGAAGGAAGTCGAGAATATGTTGGAGCACCACATTGCTCTTAGGAGAAATCAGCTCCAGGCGGAAATGGAGGAAGCGAGAGAGGACGAACGCACCAACATGTTGATCCAAGAAATGGCCGAGGAGGAAGAGGACGCGAGCGTGAACAATTACATCCAGGAGTTAGCTGAAGGGGAAGACGAGGATGAGGAGAAGGAAAATAAAGAAGAGGACGAGGCGGAGGAGGAGGAAATGACCGACGATACTCAAGGAGAGGACGTAGACACGAAGCAGGAAACACGCACTACTTTGGAGGGAGAGATATTTACAGCTGCCGGACCTACGAGTCCAGCTTCTGCCATCACAGAGGATATTGCCAGCCCCATTAGCCAAGTGACAGGAGGCAGCTTTGGGAGCACAAGTAGCGTGTTGGCAGAAAGGTTGGATAAAGTCGAGGGTATGATTCAGAAGCTCTTAGACACAAAAGAAATGGTCCAAACAGAAGCGGAGGGGAGAACTTTGGAAGACGATAGTGCCGGACAAGTGGAGGCACTTCTTGAGCAAATTAGGGTTTTGACGCAGCAGCAACAGCAGATTGAACGACAACGCTCGGAAAGGTTTGGACGCGAGGAAAGGGACGAGGTAGAAGCTCTTGATTTACCCAGGAACGTCGCTACTGTAAAGTTGGAGAGGAGCAATGAAGAAAACATTGAGAGGGAACAAGCGAAAGAGACAAAGAGAAAAAGAGTGGGATGGTGGAAGAGGATGTTTTGTTGCACGGGCAAAAGCGGTACAACCAACGCGGTCGTTATGCAGGAGGAAATGGTTGAGGCAGCGGATGGGTTCGAAACTCAGAGGGAGGGAGAAGGAATTTTGAAAGCAGTCCAGCATGAGCAGGACGTCAATATAGAAATGTGGGATGAGGAGAAGGAGGCGACGAAAGA
>BRXZ01007732.1:12458-29603 GCA_030267625.1 Triparma retinervis
GGAATGGTTCTACAGACTACACAACCCTCATTTAAATCTCACCTATGCTTGGAGTATTGGAGGAGTAAGGAGAAGGGCACGTATTGTGGATGGTGATGGTTCCACCACTCCTGTAAATGTCGTCACCATTTCCTGAGGCTGCTGTGTTGCCACTGAAGGATGTTCCATAGGCGTTGACAGTAGTGGAACTACTTTCAACCATAATGGCTCCACCTCCATTACCACCACTAGATCTGCAGTTAGAGAAGACGCATAGCTCTATGGTCACTATGGCACCATTATTAATGCGAACCCCTCCACCCCAACTAGCCTCTCCATCTTGGACAGTAAGCGCCCGGAGTAAAAGAGTTCCAGCCCCAGTTCCTCTCACTTCCATCCCTCTTCTGGTGTCTTCTCCATTCAGTACGCAGCTTGCGTCATCCTCCTCACACTTAACTTCTCCGTGCAAGCCGTCTGTGAACAGCATGGCCCAATTAGCTGAACAAGTTCCACCTGAACACTTGTACACTCCGACAGCTAGCACCGCGGTGTCCCCGTTAGGCATGATGGAGTTGCCAGTGTTGTCAGCATGCTCCCCGGCGTAGTTGCTAACCGTGTTAAAGAGCCCGTTCATATCATCTACGCTAAACTCGGTCGTTCTCCTCTCTCCTATGCTAATCAATGTACCAATCGCTTGCCCTTCCGCGACCGGTACGAATTGAAAGCAGACCCACATAATTGTGAGTAACAAGCTGATTTTTTGGAATGGCTTGAACCATTGTTTCTTCCTGCTCCCCCTGGTAAACCTATTTCTAGGTTCACCTCCAATCTTCTCCCTTTCTCCCTCCTCATTGCTCTCCCAACTACTGTCCCAGTACTTGGTCGTGGATGTGGAAGAGGACGAGGAAGCACTCCTCCCCCCATCACGCCCCTCCTCCTCAAAGCAGGGGTGGTCAGTCCAATCGGCTTTCATGGCTTTCATACTCCTTATATTCTCTTCCCAAGTACGCTCAATCACTCTCCTTGCAAATATATTCAGTATTTACAAGTTCTATCTCCAAGTTCAGAGTGCGTGATCGATCCCCAAGACTTGTAGAAGCAATCTGTTCCCACTGTCTCAGATCGAATCTGTTGTGTGAAACACAGATGATATCTCCTGACCTTATGCTCGATCTTCTCTCGACGAATCTGCGAGGGGGGCGCGTTTGTGAGTATTGGGAACATTTCACGTTGGGTGAACAAAATCTTCCCCACATCCCCCATTTCCCCTTCCCCCCCCCCCCATGTCGTTCTTAGGGGAGACCATTATTTCCCTCCTTACCTCTCTCTTCGTCTCCTCTTAGCGAGCAAAGTATAATTTATAGCTTAAGCGAACTTTGGAATGCCCGTGTAGTGCGTTTATAACTAAATAGGTGGTGAATTTAACTCAAACGAGAGCAGTGTTGGGTCTCCCAAAATTGCGGTCCGAAAAAATGAGAAATTTTATATCGTCGATAAAAGACTTGACATCTATCACAGCATGAAATATAATAACTCAATGAATAAAAATCACCTCAAAATCATTATTTAAGCATATCTTGACGAGGTGAAAAATAATTTTTGAAATTGCCTCAATATGATTTTTGAAATACAAATAATGTCAAAAAACCATATGGCAAAGGTTAATGAATTTATTGATCCATAAATATGAATTTATTATTTCCAACTCACTCAAATATCTCAAATATGACTTCTTTAACAACCATAAAACTCATAAGTACTTATTGGATCATATTTGTGATATATTTACTCCTCAAATATCAAATTATAATAGTTTTCAATTTTCAAGATTGGCTTTTTCGGGCTTTTTCCTGAGAAATGTGGAAATTGACGGTGGAATCAAGGTATAGGATGCCACAGCATCCGACCAACACTCCTACGTCCCAAAAAAATATCAAAAATTACCTCAAATTCGACAAAATGTTAGCAAAGTGTTGAGAGAGTAACAAGATAAATTTTCAACCATCCCACCCCACACACACACCATGTCCGGTCCCCCGCACACGTCCCTGACACCTTCTTGTCGTTTTTGTGTGGAAATCCAGGCCAGGGAGAGGAAGGAACGACAAGTCCTCACTCGTCAACTTGTGGCGATAGAGAAGAAGTTAATTGGAGTTGGAGGTGGCATTCCTCCCTCCTCTCCGTCACTTTCCAAGAGTCCAGATACATCTCTCGAGGACATGAGCCTGCGGATGCAGGAGATTACTGCTCGTCATAGGTCAACAGTGGCTGAGATGGAGAAAGGTTCTAACCGGGTGCGGCACGAGTTGACGATAAAGTTGTCAAAGTTGTCGGACCTTGTGCTGACGTTGAATGAGGAGAATGCCAAGACGAGGGGGGAGCTGAAGAGGGCTCAAGAAAGGATTGATGTTGTTACGGCTGAGCGCAATTATTTTGTTAAGGAGGCTCAGGTTCTTGAGGCTGAGCTCCGTGAGTTGGCAAAGACGCAACCCGACCCGAGCCTGCAGGCTCGGCTGGAAGCTGAGACCGCGCGCGCATCTGAGCTGGATGTCGCTGTGCTTCAGTTGTGTTCTAGGCTACAAAGTGCTATGGGCTTAATACGTGACTTGGAGAAGGTGAGAATGGGCTAAGGTCAAGACATCGACATAATCATCATCATCATCATCATCATCATCATCATCATCATCATCATCATCATTACAATTACTTTTGTCTGTCTAACGCACTCTCTCCCTTTGCTCTTCACCACAACCACAGACTCCATCGAACCCTCCCCAAAAAGCCGTAAATTTTCTTGGTGGTGTACAACCTCCCCGTCCCCCACCTCCGGCCTCTTCGTCGCACTCTCAGATGCTGGTGAAGGTGAGAATGAAGGAACGTCCTGAAGATGATATGGCACCCTAATACACTACACAAACTCTGCCGCGCTCACGCTCCCCTCCCCCCCCCCCCCTCCCCCCCCCTAGACTTTGTCTGCTCAGCTCACCCAGCAGCGAATTGCTTGCAAGAATGCCTTGCTGCAGGTGGAGGAAGTGAGGAAGGGAGGTTTAGCTCGCGAGGAGCGGCTGCTGAAGCGGATCAAGGATCTGGAGGTCGGGCTTGGGTAGCCCGTTCCTTATTTTCGACCAAAATCATTTTAAAACATTTTTTACTGAATTTTTTGTTCATCACTTCATGTTACCCCCGACGCCACCGCCACCACCACTGCCGCCACTTCCCACCTTGTCCCTCAGACACTCCGACAGCTCAACCAGCGTTTCCTCACTCTTCCCAATGACGTTCTCTACATTGAGCGTGTTGCTCGGTTCCAGCCTCCCGCTCTCAAGGTTGAAGTTGAAGACTGGTATATTCCTTTTCCTCGCCTCCTTGATTGCCATGTCAGTCACAGTGACGGCAAAGCTCGTTCCAACAAAGACGAAAACGTCGGCCTTTGAGAACCATGACGCGAACTTATCGAACTCGTAAAACTCGTGCGAGCTGTAGGACTCGTCGAACATGAGCGCTTGTGGTAGCAGGGGGGAGCTGCAATTTGGGCAAAGGGGTGCAGACGGCAACTCGGGAGCCTCGACCTCGTTGAATTCCTCCTTCGTTTCCTTCTTGCTTTTCTTCGCAGATTCCATGGCAGGAGCGTTGTCTGGTGGTCGTGGTGTGCATGGGGGGGGGGAGCGGGGGGGAACGGAGGGATTAGTTGGATGTTTTTCGTGAGGGGTTAGCAATTTTTTCCTCCCTTCTCACCTGTTGCATGCTCGGTGCTTCCCGTTCCCGCCGCCGCCGCCGCAGCAGCCGCCGTAGTGTGGTCAACCACGTCATCAACCTCTATCTTGGTCGCCGTAGCTACGGTCTCGTTCGACCCTGTCATCATCATGTCTCTGACTTCCTTTGGGACAATGTCCCTCTCTGAGAGGCTGTTGAGGTGGGAGTTCTTGCACCAGCTCGCCCTCCTATTCATTCTCTCAGAAGCCTTCTCCTTGAGTTTCTCTTCGTCCCCTATTTCGTCCTCCTCCTCCTCTTCCTTCTCGGTAGGGATGCACTTGTAGAGTCCGAGCCTTCCATGAGCCTCCACCAAATCCTCCTCCCAATTCCATTTCACGTCAGTCGACTGGTGCAAACCATCGACGTTCTGCGTCAGCACCTTTACCTGCCCCTTGGCGTTGTTGCAAATTTGGGCGATCGCCTCGTGCCCAGCGTTGGCGCTGTAACCTTGAAACGCCAGGGGGAAGGACTGGAGCCAGAAGTTGTTCCACCAGGAAATCGGGTTACGACGGAACACCTCCCGGGTAGCACTCGTCCATACGTCACCCGACCACACGGCATCCTCCGAGTGACGAAATGTGGGGATGCCAGAAGCAGCAGAAAGGCCTGCTCCGGTTATAAACACAGTAATGGTCCCACTCCTCGTCATGATATCACTCAACACTGGGATACTGTTGCTACCCCTTACAGAGCGTCGTCGTTTCCTGGAAGGAGACGCCATAATGGTTGATGGTACGGCCAATTAGGATTAGGAAGGGAGCTTTTCTGGGGGTCATTTGTCTTGGGTGCATTTCCATTCCTCATGTCGACGCTTTTCATCATCCTCTTAGCCATATGTTTGCCGTACACGACATCCTTCTCACCAATTTACTACACACGCGACCAGAGACCGACTTCATCCTCGTTTAAAACCTTAACCACCTCGACATGGGAAATAAAACCGACCACAGGGCCCAAATCAACCTCAGCGCTCCAATTCTTTGGAGATATGTTCGAGGAGGCAGGTGAGAATGTGTTTCAAGCGATCGTGACAATTCAAACTTTCAAAACTCAAGGCTCCTTACCCACATTCTTGTCCACCCCTCGAAAGGTCCCCTTGGTAAAGGTATAACTGTGGGCCAGGTCTCCGTATGCGTTCGCGACGGCCACGATATGATAAACAAACTGAACATCATAGCAACAAAACATTCTGGCACCTCACCTACTGCTCTCTCCAAGCTCGCCGGGGAGACTGCCCTGGCGCTGCTGAGGGCATCGGACGACTGGATATCAGCCTGCGGAAAGAAGTCGAAGTATGCAACGAAGGATGCTGGGAAGGCGGAGAGGTGAGAGTGACGATGCGTGAAGCGGCGATCCGGTGTTGCGGCGATCCGGTGTTGCGGCGATTCCGTGATGCAGCGATGTGGCTGGAAGCATCACTCCGCCAACAATCTAATCTCCCCCAACGCCACAGTGATTTCAATAGGATGGCAACGACCCTGGCTTCAAAATATGAGAAGGAGTACCCTCCTGAAGCTCCCTCGTCCTCGTCCTCTTCCCCCCCTCCCCCCTCATCCTCTGTTGCGGTCGTTACTTTACTACTGGAAATCACAGGCGACGAGACAGCCTTCGACATTGCCGGGAAGTCCTTCTCTCAGACCAAGGAGAGTCTGCAGAGCATAGCGGCCGATGTGGGTTGCGACGGGGGGCGCGTATTGAATGGGGTCGAGGTATTTTGGTGTCCGGGGGATAGGAAAGAACTACTGGAAGAGGCAGACGTTCTCCTCGACTTTCCTGAGTTGCGGTCACTTTGACAGTAATCCAAACATCATCTAGGATCCAATTTTGGCAAATCATTTGAGAAATGAACGCTATACTTTTAGCAAACCCCTAAGCCCCTGCCCGCCCCCCTCCCCCCTCCCCCGACTAGATCTTATTCGAGTCAACCCTCCCCTCCTTCAACTCGACATCAACGACCATGACCGTCATGTCGTCCTTGCACCCGCACTTGATCAGGCACCTCGCCAGAATGGCCTTTGCCAGCTCCTTGCTTTCCAGCCTCCCCCCCCCCCTCTCCTCCTCATCCCTGACGACCTTGGTGATCTCCCCGGTCTCCATGCTGTCGAAAATTCCGTCCGTACCCAGCACGAAACGCTGGGCCGGCATCTCCTTCGTCAAATTTACCTCGACCTCGTAAACATCAGGAGTGGCAATGGCCGCCGACGTCAAGCTGACGTCCCCCACCGTCCTCGAAACCGCGAGCCCCCCAGGGTACAGCCGCGTCGTTTTCATGTGGTCGTTAGATACAAAGACGTCCCCCCTGTTTGCGGCGCTCCTCAACCTCCTCCTCTCCCCAGCCTCGTCAGGCCTGTGGTCCATGCTGACATTTTTGAACTCTGGGATGTTAAATGGTGGGTGAGTGCGACGAGTGGATACACACCGCCATCTGCGACCTTATTGCGCCGAGCGAAAATATACCACATACAATCCATCTGTGAAACGAGTGGATACATACTGCCATCTGCGACCTTATTGCGCCGAGCGAAAATATACCACATACAATCCATCTGTGGAACCTCCTTGCGACTCACTTCGCTTCGCTTCGCTCGTCACTTCGCTTCGCTCGTCACTTCGCTGTAGTCCCCCCCTCACCTAATTTCCCAACACCATCCAAACTCCCCGTCCCCCCATCCGTGATGCACCGACTATCGCCGCAGTTCGCAACCACCACCTTCACCCTCTGTTGGTCGTCTAAGCTTTGGACGAGCAAGCAGTTGACTGTAGTCCCACCTCTCCTCTTGATAGGCCCGCACTGACACCGAAGTAGGCGAGACAAGGAACTTGGGGGGCTCGCAGTGACTTTACTCCCCACCTTGGCGTCCCCACCGAGAGCGGGAGCAACTTGAAATTTCTCAAAACTGTCCTGAGCGTCATGGAAGCCTTCAATCATTGAAGCTTTCAAGATCTCGAAGGACCCGTCCTTATCGTCATTCGCACCCCCCCCAGTACCCTCCCCCCCCCCCATTTCCTGCACACGCCTGTTGAAACTCTCCACAATGTGCGGCAGCATCCCTACCCTGCAGTACTCCGAGCACTCCTCTCCGTCATGGCCATCAAACACCCCCGCAAATATGACCCCAATCCCACTATCTCTCAGCTTCCTACTGGAGCTAAAGCCGTGCCTATCCTCCCCCTTTAGGCTTGCTGCAGATACGGCCGAGGATATTATGAATTTTTTATCCTCATATGACGGCAGCCGCTCTGTTCGCGTCAAAATCCTGCGTATCATATACAAGAGGGTGTACGAGAGAGTGGAATGCTTGTGAGACAGAGTGTAAAAAGCCTGTGCCGTATCTTCAAACTTCGTGCTACCAATCAACCCCCATTTTACATCCCCAAACCACACATAGAACCACTCACGTCGTTTTCAAGGGCCCATTGCTGCTCTTGGGGCTGTTGGGCGTCAAGGGGGACCCATCAGAGGAGTACATAAACAAATGAGTTGACCACCAAATGAGTTGATGTATGTGAATACAGTCCTAATTCTAAATACACAACATTGCACACAACAAACAACCATGTTCGTACAACAAAAGTCAACATTTAACCCCCCCCCCCCCCCCTTCTAACCATCTACTACCGTGGACTCCACATCCCGAGCCTCGTCTCAAACGCTAACCTTCTAAGCAACGCAGCCCTCTCGTAAATCTGTACCTCCCTCCTCTTCCAAAGTAACTCTCCCAAGATCAAATCAAAAAAGGGCCAAAGCCAGAAAACGACCCAGCCGCCGACTCCTGGCGAGCCGGTGTCGACCAAAGAAAACAGCAGGATCACGACCAAAGTGAAGGTGCCCCCCGCAACCGAGACAAAGACCACGTTGGACATCCACATCCTCTCCACCCAAAACACTTCGCTCCTGTAGCAGCTTCCGACGCTCGAGACGATGGTGGCGAAAGCGAAGGCGAGCGTCATGAAAGTCCCCGTATCTTTGTCCCCGTCCGACAGCATCCCCGCCAGGTAACCTCCGGCAGCGTTCATGATCCCCCTCCCCAAGACTCCAGAACTCCGAATGAAGAGCTCGTTTCTGCCAGGGAATATCTGGCTCACGTCGTTCTTCACTGGACACACCTTCATGATGCGCTCGGTCTCCCCGCCGAAGGCGATCCCGACCGCGAGGGCAGGTAGGAGAAACAAGAGGTACAAAATGGCTCCGGTTCCGCTTATGTAAAGGTTGACCTGATTGGGGGTGCTCAAACACAAAAAGGCGAGGGTGCTTATCCCGATCGTTCCGCTCAGGACGAACTGGGCCGCCGAGATGCTGCCCTCGTGGCTGGCGCGCGCGGTCCCTATGATGTCGTGGATGTGGGGAATTGCGCCGACGGGAATGTTGAAGAGGCAATCCTGTGTGATGACAGAGCTCGCCAGCTTGAACCCAGCCCTGACGTTCTCGTCGCTAACAATGTTCTCCCCGAATTCCTGCGACGAGCGGGGGAGGTTAGTAGCAGTAAGTTAATGGTAGTGCTGTCGAAAGATATTGGTCGTGTTTTTGTACTTCACTTTCAATCACCCCCCCCTTTCCGCGACTCGCTTCGCTCATCACCCTCTCACCTCCTCGTAAACGTTGACGCCAACGCTTATGTCACTGGACTCGAAAATCTTCAAATTCTTGGATTGGTGACTGCACCCGAGCACCAAGACGGTGTCGTTGTGCTCCCTAAATATGCCCACCATGTCCCTCGTTGACTGATAAGTAGCGTCTGTAAACAAGCTCACAAGCAGGGGGACGTTATCAACGTCGACGAGGTGCTTCCTAATTTCTTTGATCCCGTGGGGTAGCTTGGCGTTTACGTCCCAATCAGCATATGCAGAGATCATTCTGTGTTCATCGTGGTCCTGGTCCGATTCTAGGGCCCTCAGGGAAATGGCGCAGTTCCAACCCATCTCGAGGCCGAGCTTGGACGCGAGCTCCTTGCTCCTGCGCATATTGCGCGGCGAAAAGTAGACGAAGCGGATGCCGGCGTTGTTCGATTTCGAGATGAAGGACACCATATTTTTCCTCGGTCCGCTAGTCGAGCCCAACAGGCCGAGGAAAACGTGGTTCTTGGTCAAGTTCCAATAATCATCGTCGGCAACATTCTCCCGAGGGTCATTAGCGGAGCCCCGGGAAGGCATAGAAGCAGCGGGAGTCGAAGAGTCCCCACCCTCACGATGGACCAAGTAAACGACCCCCCCGTCCTCCCCCCAATCCTCAAAGGCGTAAGGAACGGGAGAGTAAGTGAAGGCGAGGACGTTCAAATCCTCCAATATCCAGTTCTTTGCAGTGTCCAATATGTTCTTCCTGTCAAATGCGGACATTGGGATTATGGTCGACGTCTCCCCTTGCCAAAGCTGCGAGCAATTATTCACGGACAGCTCGGCCTCCCCAACGCTGAGAAGTTGGAAGGCGTTGGAGCGGTCATCTTGCACGATGACGGAAGTCACGTGGGGAACGAGTCTGCCCCTGAAACGCGCCTCTTCCAGCCCGAGAGCGTGGTAATCTGCGTCCACCCTGCGACGAGCGCAGCGAGCCGCGGAGGGGGTTGTGTCAGTGTTACAAAGACACCTCGTCAGAGCTGTTGCCTACCGCGGCATGTCCTGTTCGCAGCTCTGTCTTAAATGTTTGTCCATTCTCACCTGCTCCTGTGGAGCGCCTCGTGAATGAAGTGGATTCGAAGCTTCTCCTGAAAGTGGCTCAGCTCAGTTTCGCTCAACCTCCCCGAGACGGCGTTCCTCACGTCAAACCCTATACAAGACGCCACCGACAAGAGTTGTCTGCGGTGAGGCAGCTTTGAGAGGTGGGAGAGGAGAGAGGAGGCAGACGGGGCGGACGTGGACGTGGGGTCCGAAGTCTGCAGCTGTGCGATCTCGAGGATGAGGGCGGCCAGACCTATTCCCTTGAGCGAGGGTAGGTGCTCCCACCAGCGAGGGTCGTCGAACTCCATCTCGTCGTAAAGCGCAGACTGGGCGTCCGAGGATTGGGCGACGGAGGACTGCGAGTGGAGCGCCTTCTTGTTCTTCCTCCACCGCCTCTTCTTTTTCTTCCCTCCCCCTTTTGTCCTCTCGTCCTCGCTATCACTCGACGAGTCAGCGTACGCGTAGCTCGAGGTCTCAATCGACGTGGACCTGTAAGTCCTCGTGAACGCCTCCTCGTCGTCGCTCGAGTCGCTACCGTCATCGTCCTCGTCGTTCTCCCCAAACCCACGAGATATATCGAGCAGCTTGAGGCCGGAGGTGGTGGGGAGTAGGATCTGCTGCGGCTCGCACGAGCTGCTGCTGCATATGAGGTCGTCGTCCACGAAAGACACGCAAGATACCTTAGCAAGCTTCTCGACGACATTGAGCGACGCTGGGGGTATTTGTAGCGGGGTGAGGGGCGATAGGGAGGAAGGATCGGAGTCGGGGGATAGGTTCCTGTCTAAGCTCGATTGCCGTAGGACGGTTGAAGTGTGGGGTCGCAGCAGCCGGGACTTTGCGACGGCGAGGAAGAGTTGCGTGGGAGGAGTCGGGGGGGACTCGGGGGGCTGCGATTACGGCGGCGAGCGAAGCGAGTCGCGGGATGGTTAGGTAGCGTGGTGACGAGCGTAGCGAGTCAAGGGAATGGGATATATTAGTATATTGGTGGATGCTAATACTTGATCGCGTGTTGTCGCGAACGAATTGTAACGCATTTCTACGCCCCCCTTCCATCTCATATCCGCCTTGCCCCCCTACGTTCACTTCCTTCTTCAATAGCTATGGCCAACGAGACTGCACCAAGTAGTTCACGATTACTCACCCCCTCGTTTGCTGTTGGGTCGGTCGTGGGAACGTCTGATACTATGTGCTCAGACCTGTAAGAGCTGATCTCCATCAGCGTCCTCGTCAGTCCTACAACTTCCGTTAGGCTCGCAATCAACGTCAACGAAACGACTTCTGACGTGGAGAGGAATATGATGAAGAACTGAGTAATGACGCGGAGGGTCGGAACGTCCCTGTCAGCGAGGGTTGCGGTCAGAATGAAGGCAATCACGGCGAGGAGGGAGACCGCTACCGTGAACTTCACGAGGAGGCTACGGACCACTACCCGTTGTCGGGAGGATAGGAAATCCTTGGAGGTTGGGGGGGAACGGGCGCGGGCCTTTAATACGGTGCCGCAGAGGATCATTATTTCGAGTTCTCCGCCATTTATTAGGGCAGTGAGAGAAGGTGACATTCCCCTGAATGTCTTGGAGTTTGAGTTTAGGAACTTTGTGTCTATCGAGGGTGGAGGTGGAGGTTGGGATGAGGAGGAGGAGGGTGGGGGGGAGGGAAGGGGTGAAAGGGGACACTCCTCGAGGCTGGTGGAACCCTTCCTTACGCCAACGAGGTCGCCCTCGCAGAGGAGTGAGGATGGGAGCATGTACCAACGGCCCTCAGAGGAGGAGGAGGAGGAACGTCTATAGCAGGGGTAGGAAGAGAGGGGAAGTTGCCGGGATGTCTGTGCGTGGGGTGTGAAATTGGTCGTATTAGTGGGTAAGGGGTAGTGGGTTGGGGGTAGTGGGTTGGGAGTAGTGGGTTGGGCTCTCACTCAACACCCCCTCCACCCCCCTCACGCCCCTCTCCTCTCTTACCTCCTCATTCTCATCTCGTGCCGAATCAGCATTCGGAACAGAAGCATACTCCTCCTCTGCACCCCCCTTATCCCCCACCCCAGACACCAGCCACGCCCTAATGTCCAAGCTACTGGCAACGTATCTGCAGAAAGCTCTCGAATCCCCCCAAGGCAGTAATCTAAGCGTACAAACCCACACTAAGCCGTATACAACCGCGACCAGAAGCACACTGATGACATACACAGCAATCTTACCAGAGGAGCTGTTGAAGCCGTCGATGCCATCAAATATCAACAGGGATAATATCATTATCGAAGAGGGAGCTGCAATCAGGGGGGCTGCGTTGACTACCGCAGGGGTGGGTGGAGATATCATGCTATTAGCCTGATCCCAGTCCAAACCAAGCGCCTCCATGGCGTGTCGCGGTGCGGTTGGCTTTTTCATAAAAACCACAAAGTTCCATTTTAAGAAACCCAATAAAAGGCAGCAGCTGGGCACGTCACGTAAATTCTTCAACCTCAAAACACATTCTCAAACCAGGACAACCTCTGTACCTAATCTAGAAGCTCCATATCCTTCGACAAGAAGAAGATTATCCAGAACCAGCGATAACCACAATCCTTGATGCCTAAAAGAGCTTTCAAACCCTGCCCCGAAGGGTATGTTTGCAACATATGCAAAGCGAGCGGCCACTGGGTGTTCGACTGCGCCCAGTTTGTCCCCCAGAAGAAGAGCCGAACTCGCAAGAAGAAGGTTACAGACTCCCACACCTTCACCCCTGGTGTTGACCCCTCTCCTGCGGACATCGCAAAGGCAAAGGAAATGCAGAAGGAGATGAACGTGAACATCAAGGCCCCCAAGTGCTTCTGCGGCCTCGACGCCAAGATGAGGAAGTGCATGACCCAGGACCAGACCAGCAAGGCTTTCGGGGTCATGTTCTGGTGGTGCAACAAGGACAAGTGGGACGAGGATGGGAACGAAGTGGAGAGGTGCAAGTTCGCCCGGAGGGTCGATCAAGGCAGGGCGAGGGTCTGCACGTTTTGGAGGGAGACTGGCTCATGTAAGAAGGGCTCAGAATGCAGCTTTGCCCATGACATCGGGGGGGAATTGACGTGGAAGGGGAAGGATGGGTCTCATCACAGTGAGTCGAAGGAGAAGAAGGAGGGGGTGAAGGGTGTGGGGGAGGAGGAGGAGGAGGAGGAGAAAGTGGTGGAGAAGGTGGAGGGGGTTGGGGTGGAGGTCGAAAGTGAGAAAGACAAGGGGGAGGTGGAGGAATCTGATTCCTCCTCCTCCTCCTCCTCCTCATCCGACTCTGACTCTGACTCCGACTCCGACGATTCTTCCGTCTTGTCCTCCTCCTCCTCCTCCTCCTCCGACGAAAAGTAAAAACAAAAGCGCCTTTGAAGGTGAATCGTTCTTCTTTTTACCTTTCCACTCAGTTGGAGTGGTTCCTTCTACCTCCCTTCCCCCCCCTCCCCCCCCCTCCCCTTCCCCCATTATTGTAGCGCCTCCTGTTGTTGTTGAACTTGTTTCCCCCGTATCCGCCCCTCCTGTTGTTGTTCCAGCTCCCCCCCGTGTTGGAGAAGTCCCTGTCCGAGAACCCGTAAGTCCCGCTCTGGGCATCCAAGAGCTTCTCGTTGCTCTCCACGAGCTGAGCGACCTTCTCAGAGTACTGGAGGGCGAGGTTCTGAAGCTTGGAGGTGTGGACCCTGTGCATGACAATGGTGGAGGTTGGGCCGTCCCAGCTGGCGAGGAGCTCCCTGTTGAACATGAGCTTCGAGACGATAGAGTGGACCTGGGAGGCCTCGAGGTCGAACTTCTCGACAAGCGACTCCAGGGCGAGGCTGTCGTAGTTGTTGGAGTAGGTAAAGAGGAAAGTGCGGAGGCCCTGCTCCTTAATGTTCTCCATGAGGACCTTCTGGATGTTCTCCTTGGCGCCCTCTCCGGGGATGAGCTGCCACACGTTAAGGTCGGCGATCATCTCGTACGATGTCCTCCAGTCTCCGGCCTGGAGGGCCTTGGTGGACGCCATGATGTGGTCGCGGGTGTTCTCGGGAGGACCGGTGAAGATCTGGCGGTTGTAAATCTCAACCTGCTTCCTGAAGTACCTGCTGGTGACCCTCTTCCTGTTGTCTCCGCCGGCGCTCTCCTTGGCCATGTTAGGGACCTCCAAAAGCATGGCGGAGATCAAGTGGCTAGCCTCGATGAGGTCAACGTTGAGCTGCTGGTGGTAAGGGGTCTGCCTCCTCCTCTCGGCCTGCGACGAGAGAAGCGAGTCGAGGAGGGGGTTGCGTGAGTGGGTTAGTATAGTCGCGTTGTTGCGGTCCGGGCGAAGTTTAGGAAAGCGGCTATCATACGATGTGTCCGGCGATGCTCGCAATATTGTCGTCGTTGCAGCAGTGGTGTGTTGTGCTGCCCTTATGGTGTCTATTCTCACCTTCTCCTGCTCGGAGTTCTTGTCGTGTCCGTACTTGGTGAGACCCTGTGCGAGGAGCTCTCTAAGGCGGCTGCTGGCAACGTCGGAAAGGCAGTTGAAGGCTTCCCAGATTTTCCCCTTGCGGAAGGCGCAGAGGCCGAGGGTGACCATCATGCGGTTGAAAAGAATCATGTTGGGGATGTCGTTGCTGATCGCGATGGTATCCTGAAGCTTGGACATCAGGAGCAAGTCGCGGCCCTCCTCGAACCTGTCGTGGATGGCGTGGTACGTGATGTGGCAGAGGATCGCGCGGACCTTCTCCTTCTCCGAGCCGTGAGCGTAAATGAAGGAAGCGCAATCGGTAATGATTTGTTGGGGGGAAAGGGTCTCGGGGTCGGCGGTGATGGCGGGCTTGCCGGAGGCGGCGGCGGGATGGACCTTGGCGGGCTCGACTGCCGTGGCCTTGGCATTGACGGAAAGGCAGGCAGGGTGGAGGGCCTCAAGCTCGCCGAACTTGGAGGCAAACTTGGTGGCACTGTCGACGGCGACAGCGATGACGTCGTGTTTGTAGTAGCTGTGCTCAAGGCGGAGCAGGTTAAGCTCGGCAACCTCGGTGTTCATGCCAGTCTTCTCGTAGTAGTGGGACACGAGGCTTAAGACCTCGAGCAAGACTCCCTCGTCCCTGAGCCTGACAACGTATTCGGGGGAATGGGGGCTGGTCTTCTGAAGGGACTTGGTGTACTGTAGGGAGTAGAGAGGAGCAAAGCGACGATCGAGAGGGTTAGAATTGTGTGACGAGCCACTTCCCTCCTCCTCCTCCTCCTCCTCCTCCTCCTTACCTGCTCCTCGAGGCGGACCATAAAGGCGCACATGGAACCGGCAGCCTTGATGGTGAACCTCTCCTCTTCGGAAAGCTTGGATGCGGCCTCGACGCGGAGCCTCTCGGCCCTCTGGGCCTCGTCCTCCACCTCGCCGGTGTTAGGGTCGATGAGGACCTCCTTGTCCTTGAGCTTGGAAGTCTCCTTCTCCTTCATCTTCATCTGCATCTCCAAGAAGTCATCGGCGTCCATGAGCTTGAGCTTGAGCCTGGGCTCGTTCTTGAGGAAGTTGGCGATCCGGGAGATAGAAGCGGCGCACGAACGCCACACCGAGGGGCTCATGTAGTCGTCGATGTTGCGGTTCTGATCGAACTGGGAGTTGATGAGGTGCATGAGGACAGGGATCTCGACGGTGGGCCCGAACTGGATGGACATCTTGCAAAGCGCCTCGAGCTGGCGGGTGAGGTCGGAAGCGCGGACGCCCCTCTTTCCACGGGAGGTGACGATATCATTGAGGTTCTTCTCAACGAGGGCGACAGTCATGGTGGCCTCCTTCTCAAGGAACTTGGATTTGGACTGCAAAAAGCGAAGCGATTCCGCGGAGGGGATTGTGTTGATGGGTTAAAATCTTCATTACCACGTGTTGCGCCCTGCGAGGTACCGTGGCACCGTCGTCCCGATGGTCTTTTGGTTCAAATTCATTCTTACCTTTGCGGCGTTCTCGGCGTCTCTCTTTTCCTTATCCTGCTTCCTCTTCTCGGCCCTGCCCTCCTTATCCTTAACAACCTTCTCCTTGACAACAACGGCAGTCTTGACCCACCTAGCACGGCCCTTGAGCTGCGTGTTGATGTCGTCGTCGGAGGAATCGGAGTCGGAGTCGGAGTCGGAGGAGCCCCAATCGTCAGACTCGTCGGAGTCGGAGTCGGAGTCCGAGTCGGAGTCGGAGTCAGAGGAGGCCTGGGGGGTGGGTGGAGGTTGGAGGGGGGGGGTTAGGGTAAGGGGGGGGAAGGTAAGAGGGGGGGGTTGAGGGTCGGCGTGTGGGTGGGGGTCCCCCGGGGTCGCATCACTCAGGGTATATTTCTTAATTTTGTCTCATACATGCCCCCCCTCTTTGTCAGAAGGAAGGTATGGTATCGGAAACGAGGAATTCAGCACCAGCTCTGAAGAACTGGTGTGAATTGTAATCACCGTGATGGGGACGAGGGGGAAGTGGGAGGGGGGGGGGATGGTGCTCACCTTTGCCTTGGCCTTTGGCTTGGCAGCCTCCTTGGGCTTGGCCTTGGCCTTCGGCTCAGCGTCGGAGTCAGAGTCGGAGTCGGAATCCGAGTCAGAGTCGGAGTCAGAATCCGAGTCAGAGGAGGAGGAGGAGTCATCATCAGCCTCATCCTCAGAAACCACAGGGTTTGCCCTGAAGGCAGTCATCTGCTCAGTGAAACCCTTGATGTACTTGCGGATCTGAAGCTTCATGCGGTTAAGAGCACGCCCGTTGGTGGCTGAAAGCTTCTTGAAGCCAGCCTTGTCCTTAAGGGAAGCAGAGATGAAGTCCTCGAGGTCACACAGCATCCTGATGTAAAAGCTAGGCAAGTCGACACCGCCGACTCTCTGCTTCTCCATGACGGTCTGTATCTTCTTGAAGCTGTCGTCGACGGCGTTGAAGTCCTTCACCTTCATGGCATTGCGCATTTTGGTCTCATCAGCCTTGATGGCCTCGTTACGTCTGTCTTTTCCTGATTTCACAACGCGAATCTCATCGTCATCGGACGAGTCAGAGTCCATCACCCAACGGTTGGCGTTGGTGGTGTCTCCTAAGGGCGGTGGGAGGGGGAGGGAGGGTGAAAATTGGGGTCCAAACAACACCAACGTCGGGGCCGCTCTTGTTGAGCAAATACTCACCTGCCTTCTTGACGGAGGAATCGGATTCAGACGAGGAAGAATTATCACTATCAGACTCATTCTCGCTGTTAGACGAGGAGGAGCTATCATTCGCCCAAAACTTAGACATTGGGAGATAAGAAAG
This sequence comes from Triparma retinervis, assembly GCA_030267625.1. Taxonomy (NCBI): domain Eukaryota; class Bolidophyceae; order Parmales; family Triparmaceae; genus Triparma; species Triparma retinervis. The sequence goes on from BRXZ01007732.1 coordinate 29,031, forward strand.
GAGTGGAGGAGAGGGTGGTGGAGGGTTCAGAAGGCGTGGGGGGAATACAAAATGTCCAAAATTGATTCGAAAGTTGTTCGACTGATTTATGAAGTTACGGCGCTTCCTCCTACGTTATTACCCGCCAGGTGCGTCGCCCGTCCACGATCTCTTAGGATCGACAATATGGAGCGGCATGTGGGAGTGTCTGGGGCACATTGAGCAGGCAGGATTCCAAACGGGGCTGGTCCAAGGGGGGGGGGATGGGGCTGTTTGGGGGGGATGGGGGACACGACGACGTCGACGAGAGGAACTAACACCGAATATATCACCCCTCCGGCGCAGGGATCATCCTCGAATATGACTTGCGGGATAAAACTAGGGAAATGAAGGAGGTGAGTTTTTCGGGGAGATTTTGGAAGGGGGCTTGGGGGGGTGGGGAGGGGTGGGGTGGGCGGGATGGGGGAGGAGGGGTTTGAGGACGGGGATTGGGAGGCACCAGTTGGTGTGGTTTAATCGGGAGGAAGGAAGGGAGGAGGGGGTAGGGGGGGGGTGGGGTGGGGATGGGGGGAGGGGGGAGGGGGGAGGGGGGAG
>BRXZ01007745.1:2734-14147 GCA_030267625.1 Triparma retinervis
CCCCTGACCGCTAACATAAACACACCCTCCCCCCTCCCCCACCCACCTTCCCCTCCCTCCAGTGCCGCCGAACCTCCCTCCGCTTCCCAATTACCGACGTCATCCCCACTCCCCACCCCCGACCACGAAACCGCCCCCCCTCATAAAGACCTCAAGCTCCCCCAAAACATTGTCCTCTCGCCAACATCAGCTGGCTCGAAGACTGCGTCAATGTCCAGCAAAAAAAACTCTCCGGCGACTTTCTCGATGGCGGGACCGCCCAGGCTGCAAGAAATCGAGACCCCCGTCAACACGCCAAAGTCCAAGGGAGGAAAGGGGTTCGCTTACTCTTCACTAACCCCCAAGAACAAGTCTGCAAATAGCCCAAAGAAGGGCTTTGGAATGTCCGGGCCGCCCTCAACGGCAGGCCCGTTGCCCTCAAAGCCCCATAACCCAGAAACGGGGAGCGACACGACCGAAGACAGCGAGGGCACGGCCGGCCAAAACTCGGTCGCCCTCCCTCCGGCAGAACCTCCCTCCTCCTCCTCCTCTGCGTCCACCTCCACCTCCGCTCCCAATACCCTACAAAGCGGAGGAACCTCGCGGTCGCCACTTTCCCGACCCAAGTCCCCGAAGGCATTCCTAAAAAAGCATTCTCCGTCTTTGGGCACTAGAAATCTTGCCTCCCCATTCAGGGGGGGGGGGACCAGAAGAAGGTGAGAGCTCCCATAAAAGCAGCGCCGAGCGACAACAAAAGGAAGCAAGCCCCACAACGTCACAAATTTTACCCACCGCCGTACTGACTTTTCCGTTCTGTCCTCGTCGCAGCATCTTCGGCGGTTCGCCCGTAATCGCCCCTTCTTCCATCAGCCCCAAAGACTCGAGTCAACATTCCATTTCCGTTGCAAACTTGAATGACAAAGCCGCCATCGGGGTCCAACTCTTCTCCAAGGCCGACGCCGAACAGGTCAAGGAAGCTAAGCTCGCCAAGGAGGAGTTGAAAGCCGAAGAGAGAGAGAACATGGCTAGGGAGGCATTCGAAATAATCGACGTTGACCACGACGGGTTTCTTACAAAGTTCGAGGTCCTAGCTGCGCTCAAGAAGATGAACGCGCAGGGAGTCAGCCTGATACCGGCCACCATGGATGCAGTCGAAAAGATGATGGCAGAAGTTGACGAGGACGGAGACGGACAGATAGACAAGGAGGAGTTCGCAAAGGTGAGAAATTAGAATAGGGGAAGACAACACAATGGGCGTGCAGTGGAATTACCCGCCCTGACCCTTCTAATTTCCATCACACATTAATCCCTTCAGATGATGGTCAGCACCCACTCCGTCCTTGGAATGAAGGGCCACAGGTCTACCAAGTCGTCAGGTCCAGGAAGGATGAGCGTCCTCGCGAGGAACGTTCTCCTAGCTCATGAGAGGGTCAGAGAGAAGGACAACACCATTGGTGAGAAAACGAACTGAAGACCTAGAGAGAGAGAGAGAGAGAGAGAGAAGGAGAGAGAGGAAGAGAGGAAGAGAGAGACATTCACTGTACTAACCGCCAACTCTTCATCGCTCGTCTCACAGGTCACGACAGGTGGCTTATTCACCCCCAGGACTGGAAGCACGCCTTTTGGGACGTCGTAGTGTCCGTCCTCATCATGATTACGGTGGTAACCATGCCCCTGGGTCTTGGGTGGGAGTGCATCAACGCGAGCCTCTTCGAGCTCAACCTCATCGTCGACACCCTCTTCATGTGCGACGTCGTCAAGAACTTCAACACTGGATACGTGGACGAAAATGAGAGCATCATCATGGACAGGTTCCTCGTCGTCAGGAACTACTGCTTCGGGTACTTCCTCGTCGACATCGTTAGCAGTTTCCCAATAGATCCCATCCTCGACCTTTACGGCGCCGGCGACGACAACTCAAAGTGCATGGAGGGCTACAGCCCGAGCAACGCGACGACCTCGTCGATCAGCGCCGGCTCCGAGATCGCCAAGGCGACCAAGGGGCTCAAGATGCTCAAGCTCCTGCGCATGGCGAAGCTCTTCCGCCTCCTTCGCCTCTCCCGAGTCTTCAGATATATTAAAATGGGAGTCGTCTACATAGAGGAGAAGGCGCACCTTAGGGTGAGCGACGGATTTACCAAGCTCATCAAGCTCGCCATCGGCGTGCTCCTCATCTGCCACTGGATTGGAAGGTAAGGAAGGTCTGCTCCTGAAATGCTGTTGCCACCATCGTTACTCTCGTTTTTCCTCGCTTTTCTCGCTTTTGCCCCGCTCACACCCCCGCTCACACGTCCCGTTTCTTCACTACAGCTTCAACTTCATGATCTGCAGGCTCCACGACTTCCCGGATGACAGCTGGGTCGTCAACAGCGACCTCGTTGGGGAGTCCCCGAGGACGCAGTGGACTTGGAGTTTCTTCAAGGCCTTAGCAATGATGATCATGATCGGCTTCGAGACCCCCCCCTTCACCAACGTCGCCTGCGAGGTTAGGAGCGAGTGGTGCGGCATTGAGAACTGGATCACCTTGGGCTGCCTCTACATAGGAGCCGTCTTCTACTCCCTCCTCATTAGTAGCGTCGCCAGCATTTTGAACTCCGCCAACATGTCCAGCAGGATATTCGAGGAGAAGCTCGGGAAGCTCGACGATTACATGAGGAGCCAGAAGCTTCCCGCCTCCTTGAGGGAGAAGGTCAAGGATCACTTCCACATGCAGCACTCCGATGGCAAGCTGTTCGACGAGGCGGAGATATTGAGCAACGTGACCCCAATCTTGAGGAGGGAGATCATCTCCTACAAGAACAGGGAGGTCCTGCTCAAGGTTCCCCTCCTGCAGGACACGGAGGAGAACAAGGTCTTCGCCATGGAAGTGTGCACCTGCCTCTCCAGCGAGATTGTGTTCATGGACGAGACTGTCATTCGGGAGGACACGACTGGTACTGCAATGTTTTTCATCTTCAGCGGGGTGATGGAAATCTTCCTCAACTCAGCCGCCGATCTGACTTACGTCGCCGTCGGCGACGGTTGCTATTTCGGGGAAGTCTCCATAATTCTCAACTGCAAGAGGACGGCGTCTGCGCGAACTAAAACCCAGTGCTTGCTTTATAGGCTGCAAGCGGCCGACCTCAAGAGGCTGCTCTTCGACTTCGACGAACAGCACATGTACATGAAGAAGATTGCCAGGGCGCGTCAGAAGAGGATCGTCTCTTATCTAGGGCTGAACGATGAGGAAATCGACCAGGATGAGGAGCAGGACGAGGAGGACGCCAAGACGGACCTCTTCGGAACGGACGCCGACGAGATGATGATCAGGAAGGATCAAGAGTTCGAGAAGTACAGGCAGCACGCAAGGATCAGCGTGAGGTCCACCCACCAGAGGAAGACCCAATCATCAAAAAGAGACTCGGGGAAAACCTCCACCATCTCTGAAAACCTCGACGCCTTCAGGAATAGGGAGGATATTAAAAAGAGGTCCAGAGCGAGGATGTACCTCGAGGCCCAAGTGGACAATAATGATTCGGCCTCAAACGCTGACGATGAGCAGTCCGAAATTGACAAGTTGGTTGCCCAGGCTGCAAAAGGCAACAGGGAGGATAGGTCAGTAAGGTTCACCTGATATTGTTTAACTAAAAAAAATAAACGCGTGCGGTGCTGCAGATTTTTCTTGGCTACTTGAACTTCTTTCTGGAACCGCTGAAGAGATTGCCAGCCACGGGGGAGGACTTGTTCTTCTTTTTCCTCTGCTGTTGCTTCCAATGCTTCTTCCCCCCCGACTCCGCCTTGGCCTGCACGTCACCGAACTTTCTCTTCACGTACTTCCGTGTTCTGTGATCGCTCATGACCTCGTCGAGGAGAGTCTGCCTACGCTCCGCCTTTGTCAGCCTAGACGAGAAGAACTCCGACCCGTTCTCTATTATGGTCCCCCGTTGTGCAAAAGGGCTAAATTCGTCGTTGCTCTTGTAGAACTTCTTGGGGTCGAGATAGTTCCTCATCTTGATCACCTTGAGATCGTCCTTGAGCATCTCGGCGTTGCGCTGCTGCCTGTACGAAGCCATATTAGAGGAGGCCGCGTAGGAGGGCATGTTGAACCAGCCGTCCCCGGCGGTGGTCTTCTCCTTCTTCTTTTTCTTCACGGACGCTTTCATTATATGCGACGTGGGGGGAGGCATGACAGAGGAAGAGGTGGTGGAGGAGGAGGTTGTCGAGGTCAGAATCGCAACATCGCCCGTCGACGCGTTCGTCTTCTTTTTGTCGTAATTGATGTAGAGCTCGGGGGTGGGGGTGTCGGAAGTAAGGGACATTGGGGCAGTGTAACCAGGGATGAGAAAGGTGAGCTCATTACCAGAGGGTTGGGAAGTAGAAGCCAACTTCTTCTTCACTGCGCTGGCCGCCAAGTTAATCGCAGATACGACAGCCTCGTCGTCGCTATCCGAATCAGAGTCGGATGATTCAGGGGAGGGGGATGGTGAAGCGGAGGGTTTGGAGGCAGCCTTTTTTGCATTGGTCGCTTTCTTCGAGCTCCCCTTCGGAGTGCCAGCCTTGGATGAAGTGGAGGATGTGGCGGCAATAGTACCGGAAGACCTTGAAGTTCGCGTTCTGGCCATGGATACTACGGAAGGATTCGGTGGAGGGACTGGTGATGATGCTTATTTTGCCCCTGATGGCTAGTATTTGTTATCAAACGAGTAAAGTACGTTGGGGTTGTTTGGCGGTTTGGTTTTTATATGTTGTCACGTATAAATTTTGATTCAGTAAGCTAGTGATGGTAGAAATGTTCCTGATGACTCTCTCCTTTTTGTTTTGGCAAAAATTGGTGAGCTTTTGGAATGTTGTTGCGCATAATGAGACAGTACACGAGCGTTAAAGGTTACTGAGAGCAATGTGTCGATGCCAGTTTATGCCCAAAATGAAGGAATGCTCCTTGCCGCTGTGGGGGGGGGCCGAAGAGAAAGAGGAATCTTCAGTTGTTAGGCCTTGCGCTCACCCATCCCCTCCCTTCGCCAGACATAGAAGACCTTACGAATCCATCCCATGATTCCTTCTCTTTTTGTCGTTCTCGTGATTGTATTGCTTGCTTCCACCTTTGATGGTTCAACGGCCATCATTGTGGAACTCAATGTCGACAACTTTGAGCACGACACGCAGGCTACAACCGGCGCGACAACTGGTCACTGGCTAGTGTGCCTCTCTGGGTGCACCAAACACCAGGAATTGCTGGACCGGCTGAGTGAGGATGAGGAGCTTGAGGACATGGGGGTTATTGTGGCCCAGTTGAAGTGGAACAGGAAGTTGGGAGTTCGGTTCGGTTACACACCTTCGTCCAGGAGTAGGACCGAAAGCGGTCTCATCGTGCTGTTCAAGAAGGGGAAGATGTACTACTACAACACCCTCGACACCCACGACATGGACGAGCAGATCCACCACTGTAAGGATTTTCTTCACGACCAGTCCGGGTCGGAGTCTCGGGTTACCCCTCCCGTACCCAGCAGCGCTGAGGCATGGGGAGGCGTTGTCACCGAGCTAATAGACTTCTACAAGAAGCTGAATGGAACACAAATGCAGTTTGCCCACATCACTCTCGGAGTCACTGGTGCCTTCCTCATCTTCATCGTCTTCTACGCGAATGCAACGGCAGCTCAGGCGGGCGCAGAGCTGAGCAAGAAAATGCAATGAATGCAAAGAGATGAAGTAAAAAAACATCGTCCAAACTTTCAGGAGATGAGATTTTTTCTTTCTTTTTTTCTTCTTCTGGAACCCTTTCCCCTCTTTCCTTTTCCACACGCGCCATTCCCATTCCCCCGCATTCTTCCCACCGAGCTCTCAAAAGTCGTTCGTAGTGGATAAAGCCACATCAGACCTCAGAAGATCTGCGCTATCAGGCGATGCGAGATGTCCGTTATCCTCGTCCTCATGCTCCACGAGATTAACCGTATGTTTCTCGCAATTTTTCTTCCTGTATGGCCTGGGCTCGAGCTCCCATTCATCGCGTCTCAAGGACGGGGTCGTGTAACACTTGTCAATTATCCCGCTATTCTCGTTCAGTGTACCGTCTCGTAGCTCCTCTAGGTCGATCGTGGAGGCTGCGGCTAGAGTCATAACCCTGGAGATACTGACAAAGTGCTTGGTGATCCTGCTCTTAACGACAACCGTAACGATTAGCATTGGCGAAAAAAGTATCGCAGCCTCCCACTTCTCCTTTACGATCAAGTATCCAATCCACAGAAATTGTGTGACGAAGAAGGAGACTGGTAGCTGTTGAAGGCCTTGGAACACGACCCTTCCTCCGCCTTCGAATTCCTTGCCGTTTACGAAAATAGCCAGGTAGGTGTAAACTTTGCAACTGCACCAAAATGACACAGAAACAATGAAAGAAGCGAAAGGAATCATGACCGCGTACGTGGTGGCGATTAGAATCAGGAAGGACATCATGGGAAGCATACGATTGATGTTGATACCTGGCGAGCGGAGCGAGTGGTGACGAGTTGGTTTTCGTCGTCGATGCTGGCGCATTCAGCTCGTTGGGGTTACTTCGCTCTCCTCGCCTCATCTCACCCTCGGGGTACATCCAGTTGTCAACCTTCCGCTGCGAGGTGCCCTCCTTATTCCGCTTCACCCTCAAGAATAGCTTCCTTAGGAGAGGGAGGAGGAGCGAGAGGTCAAGGAAGTTTTTGCTGACCCGTATAATGGCATACGTGAGGAAGAAAGCCGACTGGTTCACGACGGCTGCCGAGGCAGATTTCCAGAAGTCCGCAGGATTTTGATACAGCCGCCCCCATGCAGACGAGATCGAGCCTCCAATGATGAGTACGAGGAAGTTTATCAGTTGGTACCTGGCGAGCGGAGCGAGTGATGACGAGCAAAGCGAAGCACGAGAGGGGTTGAGATCGTTTGGTTTTCGTCGCCAATGCTGGCGCTTTCGGCTCGCCGGGGTTACTTCGCTCTCCTCGCCTCAATCTCACAGGTAAAAGTTTCGGAAAGTGAACGCATTCACCGCAGTATAGGTGCGGAACTTAACGATGTGAGTCGCCCCTAGCTTGATGATAAAGTATGCAATCGACATGAACACGAGCCACATGACAGGCGGCACTAATCCTTGAATGAGGCTCTTTTCGAAAGACGAAAGGTCGTTAGGGTCGATGTTCAACCAATCGAAGCAAGAGAGGAGCTCCACATTCACAAAGGCTGGGGAGGGAGGGCAGCAGCGTGCGAAGCGACCCGCAAGGTAAGAGCACACAGCAATAATTGTACGACAGATCCGTAGGGTCATTCCATTCTTTCTGTTTCCATTCTCACCGGAAACAACAAACCCGAAGGGGATGACGATGAGCACGCCAAGGGCCAAAACTGTGCTGAAGATGTACCTAGCGTAGTCCATTTTAGTCCTCGATTGATACATGTTTTCCCATATGATGTCGTTGGCGTCCGGTGCTTCCGAGAGCGAAAGCTTGTTGCCGTTGAAAAGACGCGTGGAAAGGGCAACCTGGCGGGCAGCGGACGTCTTGAACTTCACAAAGGCGACGTCAAGGCTGTTTCCCCTTGTCTTTACAGCGTCGGCTTCCTCTTCGATCTCTTCACTTAGAACCTGAATTGCATTCAGATATATATCAAGTATCTTCTCCGTCTCACAGGTCTTCCCTTCTTCCAGGACTTGCCTGGTGTCCTCAGACGCACTTTTGATGTGACGGGAGGAGAGAGCCTGATCCGACTTGGAGAGGGTCATCCCCGTCGAGGGCTCCCAGTGTTGCAGGAAGTACCTGGACTTCTCCTGAAAGTAGTGTCTCTTTGCGACCAAGTTCTCATATTTCTTAAGAAGGGCCAGTCGGTCTGAAATCAGCGAGTTGAGTTTGGACGTGTTCGGCAAAACCTCAACAGCGTCGACCTGGTCCCTGAAGAGCGCAAGGAAGGTTGTTCGCAGCTGTGCCGTCCCCAGGCCGTTCAGGTTTTCAACCATGACCGTTTTTCTGTAAGCCATCGCCTGTGTTTGCCGTGTGGGTTAGGTGGAATAACATTCCCGATCACCTCTTTACATATCCTGCCCTGCCCTCATCTCTACTCACATCCTCCTTGTGGCCGTGTTCATCGCCGCGGGATAGGAACCGGAGGCGAAGAGCAGTGAAGTACTCCCATTCGACCCAGAGGAGGCGGAGAGCATACGTGTAAAACAGGATCTGGGGGGGGGGGGGAATACATTGCGTGGATGAGAACGATTCTGTATGTAGCCGCGGAGCTTGACGGAGAAGATGCGTCTTGCATGAAAGTCGCTCCTTGCTATATTTTCTCCTTGGCAGCACTCCCCCTCACCTGCATCACACACGCGCCCCAAAGTTTCTGCGAGGCCGTCGGAAGGTTTTGGATCGTCAAGGCAGAGAAGGAGCTCAATGATGTAGGCTCGGACGAATACAGGGGAATGAGAATCATCGCCGACACGATGAAGGGGTAGAACGAGATGTTGAAACCGAAACGAAGGTAACGAATGAAGGAGTAGGAGTCAAGACCAATCAGGCGAAGGAGCTCTTTTTCCCTGTCACTTAGAACCCCCTTCTCCTCCTGGTAAAGGTTATTCCTGATGATCGGCATAAACACATCGCCATCGCCGTCTGTACCGCCGGCTTCTTGCTCATTAAGCGACTCTTGTTTGTCTCCATAGTTGAAGAAGATTCGCACGTTCCTTGGCAAGTTCGTCACGCTCCCACGCAAGAAATCCACAACAGAAACCTTGCTGACACCACCGCTCGCATCAACGCGGTATAGAAGCCAGTCAAGCCCCCAGTGGGAAGGTAAGTCCGGTGTCCTGCTCCTCATCTTGAGAAGCCTTCGACGATTCTTGCCGTCGTACAGGAACTTTGTGTTTGAGACGCGACGAAAGCTCTCGTAAATCGCAAGAAGGAGTACTGACAGGCCAAGAGAGACGAAGAATGGGAGCTTCAGTACTGTCAGGTGTTGAGCGAGACGACAAGTTGGGCGAGACGCAGGGGGGGGGTGAGTCTTGTTCATTGGATTTAGTAGTTATGCGATTCGTGAAACACCCCAATCACACACCCACCTTCCCAGCGAACGGTAGTGTACTGATTGGTACTCGAACAGTCAACATTCGAAGACATTGGTGATTCGATTCGTTGAAATCGAGCTTTGAGAGGGATAAGAGTTGAAAGGAAGGGTTCGGCGGAGGTTCGATCTACCGCAGAGGAAATGTGACGCTAAGAAAGATGATTAGGACACGAGCGTAGATGGTAGACCAACGTTTGGCGGAGAGAGAGGGAAAAAGTAAAAATCCTTGAAAATTTGGGATGCAAAACTACGAATGCAAAACGGGTAATTTAAAAGAGCTCCTCCTCCTGACCACCACCAACGTCGTCGTCATCCTCCATCGCACCATCTGCCTCCCTCTTTCCTTTTCTTCGTTCCGTGACGTTCGTGTCGATTGGTGCTCCATCCCCACCCCCTCCCCCTTTCCCCTCCCCACCTGGACTGATGGTCTCCATGACGACCGACCCTATGGCACCCTCCTCCAAGCTTAGGGCTAAGTTCTCGATCTGCGCAAGTCTCGCTTGGATGTCACCCCCCCCCCCATACTTCTTCCCCGTCGTTCCTGTCCCATCCCCCCCCGCCCTCTCAATCACATCTATGTTCTCCTTTAGGACGAGAAGGTCCCTCTCAACCCCCCTCCTCCCCAACCTCTCCACCTCGTTCCTGAGGCCCATTACCTCGACCTCGAGCTTGTTGATCTCGCGTTGGTTCAAGACTTCCTTCCCGTGCATTGCGTCCTCGACCTCCCTTAGCTTCACCCTCTCCTCGTTCAAAGCCTTCTCGTTCTGGAGCACGAGGTCGTTCTTCTCGCCCTTTAACATCTTAATGTCGCCCCTAAACCTCTCCTCCTTGTCCCAGTTCTCCTTCGCCAGCTTCCTCTCTAGCTGCCTCATTTTCTCCTCGTACTTTCGCTTCACCTCGGTAAGCTCCCCCTTGAGCCCCCTCTCCTTGCTATCCCCCTCGATCCTCTGAAGTTCCGCGAGCATGGCAACCTCCGAGCGGCTCCTCTCAAGGTCGTCCACCATGATGCTCCTGTCCTTGAGCTCTGAGGCCTCACCCCTTAGCTGGTTCAACTCTATCTCCAACTTCCCGTTGTCGACCTCCAACTCCTTCACACGCTCCTCGGCAACTATCCTCGTCTCGTGGACCGCCCCGAGCTCCCCGACGATCCTCCTCATCTCCTCCTTGTTGGATTCGATGATTTGCTCCAAAGGTTCCCTCTCCTTCTGCTTGAGGGCGTCGCACTTCTTCTCCCAAGCACCCGTGAGCTCCCTTAGGGCTCCCCTAAAGTCCACCTCGTTGGGGTTCAGCAGGCCCTCCTCGACCACGCCACCGAACTTGAATTCGCTCTCGAGACAGACGACAATCATGTCGAGCTTGCTCTTGTACCCGTCAATCTCCCTTCGCATTTCTTCCTCCTCGGCCAAAAGCTTGGACTTGGCTAGGTCGAGGGCCCCGGCGTTGTTCTCGAGCACCTCACACTTGCTCCTTAGCTCCTCGACAATCGAATCCGCCCTCTCCTTCTCCACCTTGACCCTCTGCAGCTCCACCATGAGGTTCTCCTTATCTTCCTCCATCTTCGTATGCAAGGCCGAATTTTCCTTGTGGTCCTCCTCGGTCTTCTTCTGCAGCCCCTCCATGAGGGACTTGATCTCCTCCTCGAGGGACCTAATCTCCTCGTCCTTGTCGGCCACTACGGCCTCCCTCTTGTCTATCTCCGCCTTTACGAGAGTGCTGACGTTCTCCTGCTTCTCGCTCTCGTAGTTTTGCTTCAAGTTGAAGAGCTCCTTGTCAAAGTGCATGCTCAACCTCCTCGTGACGACCTTGTTCTTCTCGCCCCACTTCTCGTGGACGCTCTTGACGATTTCGTAAGTGTCCTTCCCGAATGACTCGAGCTCGGCGCCCACCTGAACCTTGAGCTGCTGCAGGTCTACCTTCATAGGAACCAACTTGCGGTCCACGAGCCTCTGGAGTTCCCGGATGCTCCTCTGCTTGGCATTCAGGCTCTTGCCTTGCATGGCCTCCTCGCCCTTGAGGTCCGCGATGTCAGTTTCCAAGGAGCTAATCCTGGAGTCCTTCTCGCCGACCTGCTTCGTAAGCACGGATTCGATCTGCAAAGACGAAATGGCGTGGTTAGTCAATTGCGAATAATACGAAGAGCACGAACCGAATAGAAAGGGTTGACCTCCTTCTCATCTATCAGCCTCACCTCCTCCAAACCCTTGCACTTCTCCTGGAGCTTGTCAATCTCGCCGTCCTTCTGCACGAGCTTCAGCTCGACATTCCTTGCACCGTCCTTGATCTTATCAACCTCAGAAGCCGTCTTCCTCTCCATGTCGTCGAGCTTCCTCTGGAGCTCGTTCATTGCAGCAGTGTGTTCGTTTGCCTTGGACATGAGCTACGGAGGGCG
>BRXZ01007748.1:0-29280 GCA_030267625.1 Triparma retinervis
ATCCGGGATACACTGCTACTACGACCACAGGACATTCAGGGAGAGAGCCAGCTCAAGCTCAGATGTTGGAAGTAGTGCCCACAAGGGGCTGCCCTGGCAAGTTAAGGCGTACCGGGTATACTCCACCCTCATGCCTATATCGTACTTCCTCAACTTCTCGTACCACTTTTTCTCCGCAGGGAAAATTCACACCGGAGTATTTTTGATCTTTGTCCTTGTCCTTGTCGCCATTCCTGGGCAATTGTTGTGTTGGCATCTACACGACAATGTGAGAATGGCGCGACAATCCGAACGGCATGACAACCCGAACTAACGCAACCACCCCTTACTCCCCCCCCCCCCTCCCAGTACAACATCCATCTTTCCCTTATGGCATCAATATTCAGAAGGCACAAGCCCAACCTCTGGCGGCACGCCGGGAAAGTAGTAACACTGATCATCGCCACCATTTCATCGAGCATAGTATACATCGTCCTGTGCTTTCAGCTCCTCGACATGCCGCGCCTTGGGCTTGTCGAGTCTCTTCCTCGCACTATCATCTGGTTGACCATGTCCTTCTTGACGTGGGTGCCCTCCGCCTTCAGCCTAGTCCTAAGCCTCTGCGTAATCATGGCCGGACACTACGTAGAGTGCAAGCACCTGAAGACCGAAGTGCACGACAACTACCTCAAGTGCATCCCCAGGGGGGAGGCCCTCTACGACCTCCACGCGGTCTTCCTGCGCGTCGTGGAAACGTCCGAGACGTGGAGCAAGGCCATAGCGTGGTGCCTCGGTTCTTCCTCCATGTGCTTCTTCTTCATGCTCATTACTTACGTTACGGACGGATTGGCGTTCTCGGTCATTCCCCCCATGTCCATCATGCTGCCATGTCTCTGGATCCCTGCCTTTGCGTGCGGGTCGGTGACGGCTAGATTCGTACACATTTATATCAGCGTAAATACCCGGTCTCCCCTGCTGCTTCCGGAGACGGACGAGAAGAACTACAACAAGAGCTACCTTAGAAGAAGGAGCGTCAGCGTCAGAGAAGAAGTTGTGCCGCAGGAGGAAGAAGGCGACGAGGAAGAGGGAGGCGAAGCCGCGGCAACGCCACAGTGGAATAGATTGACGGGAGCTGCTTTGATGAAGTACTCCGACGAGCACGACAAGCTCCTCGAGCTCTGTAAGCACCTGGAGGACATATTTGGGATTCGAGTTTTGGGCTTGAAGGTGACGGCAAGTCAAATTCTTCAGATCGCGACGTTCTACGGGACGGGGGCGACATTAATAATACAAAATTCGGCCGCCTGGCAAGCAAGTTAGTATGCCTTTCAACGCTTCTCCTTCTTTGTCTTCTTTGTCTTCTTCTCTTTCTTCTCTTTCTTCTCTTTCTTGTCCTTCTTGTCCTTCTTGTCCTCCGTAACCCTGCCCCCCCCCGTCAAACCGAGCTCTGCCAGCCTCTCCAAGATCTTCTCTTTTTCCATGAATGTTTCGCTGGCTATTTCAAATCCAATTTTCTTCAATTCCTTCCTGCCAACCTCCTCACCACCGTCTCCGTCTCCTTCCCCTCTAACCCTTTCGAGGGCAAGGGAGGTCCAGTGCTCCCTCGTGCGAGCAAAAAAGTCCTTCAAGTTCTCTCCTGGGACCGGCGACATTTCGGAGGGACCGAGTTGCCCTTGCAGATCCTCAATCTCCTCCCTATTCTCTTCTCGCAAGCCCCCCCCCCCCTCCTCCTCATCATCTTGATCTCCCTCCTCTTCTCCGCCAACTTCATCCCCTCCCTCACCGATGCCACTTACAACGCTTTCGGTATCAGAACTGACTCCACCCTTCCACTTCTGAAGGTGCATCGTCCCCTCGAAGAGGCACTCCCAGCTGCCCCTTTTCTGCAGGTCGACGCACCAAAAGTCATCAAGCGTAACCTCTCGATCTCCGATTTCCAAGACACCGCCATAAACATACATTACATTCCCCTAGTTTAGGAGGAGGAGGCGAGGAGGTTAGCATTGTGAATTGAAGAAGAGTGTCGTCCCCGCGCTCCTCCACATACTCTAAGCTCACCTTGACGCATATTGCGCCGTTGATCCTCGGAAGCGGAGCGGTGCGCTTTACAGGGGCCGGGAGACCGTGCTTGTCCACTTGAGTCACTTGCTTTGGGGTGACCCCAGATTGAGGGGGGCCCAAAGGGGCAGCTGGGGGAGCAGGCGGCTTCCTCTCCTCCTCCTTCTCTTCCTCCTCCTCCTCGTCAGATGAAGAAGAATCGTTTCCGTCAGGTTTTGGAGGTAATGGAAGAGGAGCCTTTTCGCCTTCCTCAACGATGGTCTCGAACACAACATTTCCAGCGCCATCAATGTAAGAGCCCATATCCTCCCTAAGAGCGTTGGCATCATATCCAACGCTCTCGCATACTTCTTCTTCTTCGTCGTCGCCCCCCCCCCCCCCTCCGCCCCCCCCAGCGGCAGCCGCTACCTTGATGTTTACCCTAAACCAATTCCTCCGATCCACGTCACACCCAAAAATTTCGTCGTAGAATATGCTCTTCATCCTATGGTCCGCAAGCTCATCATCCGCGACCCCCCCAAAAACCAGCAGCCTGCCCTTCCACCCGCAGCATCCGGCGCCACTCCTATTACTGGGACTAGCACCCTTCTTGCTGTTGCGGCGAGCGACGAGCGACAAGCGAAGGGAGTCGTGGATAGGGAGGGTTACGGAATCAGGTTAGGATTGTGCGACGAGCGGGGGAGGAAGGAGCGAAGCGGAGCAGCGACTGAATGGTTGCCATGGTTGCTCCTTCGTCCTCCTCTGTCTCACCTCATCCTCTCCCAGATTGGGAGCTTGCCCTCGGAGATTGGCTTGAAGTTGACGGTCCAAGCGTCGACAAAGGTTTTAGACTCTTGCTTCGAACCGGGGTTGGGATTCTTGATCTTGGTGAAGCCGCCGTGGAGGACAGCAGCGTCAGAGGAACCCAGGGCGAAGTTGAAGGCCGATCTGGGAAGGGGAAGTTGGGCAAGCCTGCTATACTCGTGATGTACCCACGCGTTGGTGCTGAACTCGTACGTATAAAGGTCGTTGAAGAACTTGACGTCGTGAGCCTGCTCAAAGAAGCCGCCGAACAGCACCATGTAGCCCCTGCGGGGCGGCGACGAGCGAGGCGATGAGCGAAGCAAATAGCGGAAGGGATTGCGTTAATGGGTGAGGATGGCAGCGCAAATATTTTTCGAGACATTCTCTAACTTGTCAATTCTCACCTCCAAACGAGCACCCTGTGCCCGCTCCTCGAGCTCGGGTACCTGTCACCCTTCCTGGGCTTCAACTCCTCCCACTTCCAAGTCTTCAAATCAAGCTTCCAGAGGTCGTGGTAGTGGTGGTAGCTGTCGCGGGCAGACAACTCCCCACCGAACACATACAGGCCACCGCTGAAGACCACCGACTGGTGGCTGCAACGGGGGAGGGGCTTCTTGCCGGAGTACAAGGCTGCCGGTAGGAGGAGCGAAGCGGGAGGAGCGAAGCGGGAAGGAAATAAGTAGGTGTGGCGAGGACCATACTTGGGTGTGTGTGGGGAGTGTGTGGGGGAGCCATACACCATTCTCTCTCACTCACCTTGTTTCCAAACGCCTGTAGCAGGATAGTACACGAAGACGTCATTGTTACACGTCGTCTCAGCACCGTCAAAGACCTCACCCCCAAAGTACACGAAGCACTCCTCCCCACCCCCACCACCCCCAACATAAGTCATGGTACAGTTTGCACGAGGCGAAGGGGGAGCAAGGAGGGTAGTGAGAGATACAGAGTCAGACTCCTCATCCATTGCTGCGAACTGCTGAAGGAGCGTATCGATGTCATCACCAGGGGGGGCAGATGGGGTTCCACCTTCACCATCTCCACCATCTCCACCATCTCCACCATCTCCGCCTTCCTCCTTGAAGGCCTTGCGTTCCCCCTTTGCCTGCTGCTTCGCCGCCTTCAATGCCTTACGCGCCTCTTTCGCAGCTTCCTTCGCGGGGTCTAACTTCTTGCCCTTCTTGTCCTTCTTTCCCATGTTGCTCGAGTTGTAGGGGTCGAGGTTGAGGAAAGTTGTTATGTCTCCTGGAAGGACGTTGATGTAATTTTCGACAATGACGACTGGACTCCTATCGAAGGTTTGTACACAGAAAGAGGAAGTTATTATCTATAAATGCGAGAAAGGAATCAGTTATAGATCGAACTTTTGGGAATAAGAAGGGTTAAGTTTTTTTCCCACAACGACGGTGGTTCTCGGGTGGTATTTTGTAACTTAGTGTTGGCCGTAAAAAACCGATGTTAATTTTAATTATGATATATTGGTCATGTTTCATTTGAAAATTCGTCTGCAACAACTAAATTCAATTTTACTCACTTACATGACGCCACCTCACCCGTACCCATCTTGCACCAACCGCACACTAATAACCCCTTCTCCCCCCCTCTCATTAAGCCCCTCTTCTCTCCTATCCAGTCATTAAATTCAAGGAATATTTTTTTCACACGGTGAAAATGAGTGATGAGACGCGTTGGAGTGAGAAGAGTTGCAGCCAACCTACACAAAATCAAGGCAAGTGAACCAATGGTGCAGGGAATCGCGTAATTTGTCGCTTTTTGGGACGCCGGTCCGATTTTCTACGCAATGTAGGGTAGACGAGGTGGTTTACGACGCCCAGGCTAGATCATCCAGTGCCACTGAACGACGGGGGGTTGAGATATGGGTGTTTGTTTCTCCCTATCAACTATTAAATGACGACAAAGGGAGATCCACGGCCACAGTACCTATAGACGAAGCCGCGACGACGTTGAAAAGCGCTAATACACCAGTCTGGCCACAAACCACCACTCGTTGCCGTGACCACCAGCCGGGACCCTCCCATTCAGAGCACCATCCTAACCCCCCCCCCCCCCCCCCCCCCTCCCCAACTGCTATCCTCACAGGGACCCAAACAACTATAAACATGGCTGAAGAGAAACCTATCGAAGAGACCACCACCCTCGGACCTAAGGTCGCTGAGGGAGAGCAGGTGTTTGCCGTCGCTCACCTTTTCGCCTCCTTCAACGACACCTTCGTGCACGTCACTGATCTCTCCGGAAGGGAGACCCTTGTCCGTGTCACTGGTGGCATGAAGGTCAAGGCTGATCGCGATGAGGCTTCCCCCTACGCTGCGATGCTTGCCGCCCAGGACGTTGCCGAGAAGTGCAAGGTCCTCGGTGTCACCGCCCTTCACGTCAAGATCCGCGCCACTGGTGGAAACAAGACCAAGACCCCCGGACCTGGTGCCCAGTCCGCCCTCCGTGCGCTCGCCCGTGCCGGCATGAAGATTGGCCGCATTGAGGACGTCACCCCCATCCCCACTGACTCCACCAGGAGGAAGTCCGGACGTCGTGGACGCCGTCTCTAAGCGTGTCGGTTTGTTGGGTCGTGTCTTGGCTTTCTTTTGGATGGAGGACGGTTCGGTTGGTGGGACTTTCGTTGTCACTGGTGATCATTGTGGGTCGGCATCTTTGGGTGCTGCTCTGCTCTTACATAATCCCTTATGCGAGATCGACGTCGCTTGGGAGGTTCCCACCCTATCCTTACTTTTCTAATTGAATATATAGAACCCTAGCAAAACACAAAACTTCTCGTCTTTTTTCTTCGTGAACACAAACAACACACTTAGTCCCTCTCATCCTTTGCCCCCCCCCTTTCCCTTCCCCTTCTTTGCCACAATGCACTTCTCCACGAGTCTCGTGATCAACTTCTGCAAAACCGAAGGTAAGCTCCCGTTCGTGACGTCCATGAAGGATGCAAGCCAGCACACCCCGTGGATGAAAGCCGTAAAGTTCATGCTCCTGAACTTCTTTTCGTGGAGTTCGTCCTTGCATGTCGGGATGCTTCTGGTGTAAATCACCCTGATGTGCCTGTCGATGAACCCGTCGTCCACCAGCTCTGCGTCCAAGCACATGTCAGCCCACTCTCCGCTGGAGCATGTCTTGTCCTTCTCATTTGGTAAGTTCATCTTTCCGCTGTATGCAGCGAATATAAGTTCGAGCATTTTCTGGTTTCTCCTGAGAACGAGGTCGACGGCCTCGACGTATATGATTCCGTGCCTGTATTCCTTCTGAGGCGGGAAGTCGCTTTGTGGTAGGATCTGAGTGTGTGCAGGGATGTGGTGGGATGGGGGTTCAAGGGTTAGTGGCACGCAATCGCACACAACCCATGGACATTCCGCGGCTCGCTTCGCTTCGCTTCGCTTCGCTCGCCGCATCCGCCCCCCCTCACCTTTTCAGTCAACAGCTTATCCACAGCTTCCGCAAACGTCTTCACCACCTTGGTATTAATATACTTCAAGCTCGCCAGCGTCACCACTGCCTCAAGGAATTGGTGCCTACACAGAGCGTTCTTTTTGTTGAAGCTGCTCTTCGGCCCTACCGTCTGGCAAGCGACGAAAACCAACGCAACCTCAGCCCTCCCACAGCCCCCCTTCACCTCCTCCCCATCCACGATGTCGCAGGTTCCCAAAAACTCGTAGTAAGCATTCTTCGCAATCGTGAAGATCTCATTTCCCGACCCAATCGCGGCAGAGTAGCTCTTGAACATGTGCTTAATGTGTTCGTACGCCCTCCTCAAGATTTGCTTCGTCTCCTGCTCGTCAAAAATCAGGTCATCCTTGGTCCCCTTCTTGGCAATTTTCTTGTAGATTCCTGTGCACCCGTAGTCAAACTCGAAGCACTGGGAGAGGGAGGGAGTGATGGGTGGGAGTGTAAGCTTTTTCGTTGAGCACGAGCAGAACCCGTCGGTACCAAGACAATCGCGCCAGTACCAACACAACCCTTCCCGCAGCTCGCTCCGCTCGCCGCTCGCCGCACTCACCTCGTCCAAGAATTCCTCGGTATCCTGCTGGTAATCCTTGGCAAACATGCTCTTGCTGAACTTCCACGGCCCTACCTTGGCCTTCGCCGTGACCTCCTTGCTCCTAGGCTCCAGCGACTTGTCAGCGTCGAAGTCACCTGGCCTCTTGATTACGACATTGTTTACCCTGTACGGCAGCTTCTTTACGCTATTTTCGGTGTAGTTACCCCACGTCACGTCCCTCTTCCCCGAATCATGGTTTATCGCAATCGTCACGCCGCCGCCATTCACTATGAAGCCGTACTGCTGCCTCCCCGGAGGTACCATCGCCACGAGCTTGTAAGTCACAGACTCGCTGTCGTACTTCATCTTCTGCTTCTCCCACTTCTCGTAGCTCGCTACAAGTTCCACTTTGTAGCTGTCGGTCGGAAGTTCAATGTCCTCGCCCCCTTCCTGAGACTCGACGGGGTCCCATTCAAACGTAAACTCTTGCCATACCTCGCAGACCCAGCAGTTGCAGCTGACCTTCCATTCCTTGTTCTTCTTGGACAGCTGGTTGTTCATTAGGCCGGGCAGAATTCGAGAATAAACCGTCGCGTGCTGCCTCAGCTCTGCCCCCTTCGCTTCCGGTATCAGGAACCCCTTACTATCGATCCACCCCATGTTCCCCTCGACGTGCAGACCCATCAGATTGTGGTTCTCCTTCAACGACCCACTGATGATCTTGCAATCCTCGATCCCCAATTGGTTGTGGCTAAGGTTCAAGTGTGTCAAGCTACACCCCCCCTCCTCTCCCAGCATTCTGGCCAGCGCGTGCACCGCCTCCCTGTCCTCGTCCTGAAAGGTTCCCAAGGCATTGTAGCCGACGTCCAGGTTCTCGAGCGCAGACTTGCCATTTACGCTGTCGAACAGGGCAACCGCGCCGTTCTTGCGAATATTGTTCCAGCTCAAATCTAAACTAATCAGATTCTTGCACTTTGGAATCACGCTCGCAAGGCACTTCACCCCAGCATCGTCAATGTGGTTCCCAGCCAGGTTCAGCACCTTGAGGGGACACTCGTAAATCACCACATCGGTGGCGGGGCAAATCTCCCTTCTACTGATTGCCTTACAGAGCTTCTTTACACTGTCGGTTTTGATGGTCGTCTCCTCGAGTCCGAGCGACAGAAGCGCGGTGGATTCTCCGACGAGGTTTATCAGCACCTCAAACGACTTGGGCCCGAGCCTGTTCTTGCTCAAGTCGAGCTTTTGGAGCAGGTGTGGGTCGAGCTTCCGTATGATGTTGGTTGCGGCCCTCTCTTTCATTATCCGATTGTTTGACAGGTCAAGGTACTTGAGAAACATTGCGCCGAAGCCAGATCCCAGCGCCTCCACCTGGTCATCCCCCATTCCGTAGTTCTTCAAGCTGATTCCACCGTCAGCCAAGACCCCCTTGGTCGACCTCGTTATTGCAGGTTCGGGGTTGACGTGTCTGTCCTTGCAGGTTTCCATGTAAAGGCGTCTGGGCGTGCGAGGGCGAGTTTTGCCCTGCTTCTGCGCAAACTTGTCGTAATTGCGCGATGCCGTCAGGAAGTTCTTTCGCGAAGCAGTGAGAGGGCGTATCATCTCCAGGAACTTCTCCTCCTCCTCATTTCCCAACTCATCGTCACTGCTCTCATCGTCGTCCAGTGAAAACACCGTGGGAGGAATAACCATCCCGTCAGTGATTGCGTCACTCTTTACGTCTTCAAAGTCAGTGAATCTTCTATTCTTATTCTTTGCGAAGATTGGCGATGTGAGAAGGACGGATTTCGATCGTTGCTCTCTTTGTGTGTGGTGACGTTTCGGGGGGGACGAATCGAGGGTCGGGGGGAGCTCCAGATTTCGTAGCTTCTTTTCTAAACGGCCGGCCACTCCGCCGCCCTTTCCCTTGCCCTCGCCCTCGCCCTCGCCCTCGCCATCTACCCAATGGCCACCCTCTTCATTTTGATTGTTCCCTCCTCCTCCTCCCCCCTCCCTCCCCTCCCCCCCTTCCCTCCCCTCTTCCATGGGTTCCTGGAAACTCTTCAGCTTCGGTATTTCCATAGGTTCGAGCCTGCTCTTCCTCTGCCTCGCTATCTTGCTTGCGAACCTAACTGCACTTGCCCTGCGGCGAAGTGGGTATTTGTTCTTTGCATAGGTCTCAAGGGTGCTCTTCCTTGGGTTCCCTATCGTTGTGTTAAGGTCGCCGTAGGACCCTGCCCTACTCCTCTTCAAGCGCATCTCCGACGAGTCCTTTGTGTTGGGTCTAGAGTTGATAGGGAAGAGGTCGTTGATCAGGGGAGTCGAGAGAGTGCGAATCTGGGGGGGCCGGGTCGGTCGAACGAAAGAGAGAATTGTTAGGATTTATCATGAATTTTTTACCATGGGATATGATGGGGGACGAGCAGTAAAAAGCAAGTATGACTGCTTCAGCCCCTCTTCCGCCTCTCACCTCCATACCCCCGGGCTCCGAAAAGTCCTCCCTCAATGACTTCATCTCGACAAATGAACTGGTAAGGCTATTCAAGTCCGACTCCAAGCTTCCAAGGTTCTGCGACCTCACGTCGACTGCCTCCCTTTTCCCACTTAGTTCCCTGAGGTGCCTCTTCATGGTAGCGTCCAGCGTGTTGTGGGTCTCCAGCAACTTGTCAAGAGAGTTAAATACCTCAGTGTCAGGGTGCTCAAGAGGAACGTGCTGCCGGCTACGTCTTGTGCCCCTCCGATGGGTCGACGCCGACAAATTCCTAGAACCATCACTTGCAAACGACGAAGCCCGTGACCTCCCCATTTCCTCAGCTCGGCTGTTTTCTGTTGGGGTGTCCAGGGTTGAGCTGCCATTGAGTGGCGTTCCAGGGTCACCAAGATCCACGGGGTTAGTAAACGATGATAAAGTGTCCCCATGTCTTATCGCCTCTGCAACGGACAGCATGTACTGAATTCTTGGCGAAGCGAATTACGAAACAAAAATTTTGCGACCTTTGCTCCAAGTAGGTTTTGGCAATCGAATTTTGACGAAATTGAATATCACATAAGCACCCTAACGAACCAAAGGGAATAAATTATGGCAGAAGAATCCACGGGCGACGAGGCATGGAAGGTCCAGGTGGCAGCCAAGAAGTCGGAGGGTGACGAAAATTTCCAATTGGGCAACTATAGGGAAGCAGTGAAGGCTTACACAGACGCAATCGACATAGACGACGAAAATCACATCTTGTACTCCAACAGATGTGCGTGCCTGTTGAAGTTGTCTGAGAAATCCAGAGCACTTCGGGACGGGGAGAAGTGTGTGTCCCTTGCTCCATCTTGGGCTAAGGGTTACGGTCGTTTGGCTTCTGCTCAGCACTCCTTGACCCGATATGCAGCAGCTGCTGACACGTACAGGAAGGGACTGAAGCTGGACCCTGAGAATGCAGCGTTGAAAGCAGGACTCGAGGCCAGCATGAAAGCCAAGGCCGCCAAGGCGAAGAGGGAGGCCGAGGAGAAGGCTGCCGAGGAGGTGGCAAAGGCGGCCGATGAGAAGGCTGCTGCTGAGAAGGAGGCTGCCGTGGAGAAGACGGAGGAAAAGATGGAGGACAAGACGGAGGATGATTTGCTTGGCGATTTCTTTGGCGATATTGCCGCCACTGTCGAGGCCAAACAATCAACCGCCCCTAAGAAGGAAATCAAGCCCCAGGAGAAGTATAAGGAGCAGAATCTGGGAACATCCTCCGAGAATATCGACCGTCTCCTCCAAGTGAACTTCGCTTGGAAGAACCTTAACCCTTTCAACGTCATGATGCTCGACGTCGACGCCAACATCGAGGACGTCAAGCTCCGGTATAGGAAGCTATCCACCCTGGTCCATCCCGACAAGAACATTGGAGAAGAGCGCGCAAAGGACGCCTTCGACGAGGTGAAGAGGGCCTACAATATTCTCAAGGACACGGAGGGACAGTTCGAGTACACGAAGTCCCTCGTGGTGGCAGGGAGGACGAGGGGCGAGGAGGTGCACAAGGGGTCCGGGGGTGACCTCGAGGATTGCAAGGCGAAAGAAGTTATGAAGGTCTTCGCTGAGATTGAGGCGGGGAGGAGGAAGGCAGAGAAGAACAAGTTGGCCGCGAAGAAGAGGGAGCGCGCACAGGAGGACGAGGAGTCGGCCAAGTTGAAACACGACTACAAGTTCAACAAATCTTGGGAGGGGGAGGAGAGGAAGGAGAAAAGGGTTGGAAATTGGAGAGATTTTAGCAACAAGAAGCGAAAAACAAGTGACAAATAATAATTTTGATTTCTCTTCCGTTAGGGTTGGAAAAGTGCCTTTTAAGTTGATAAGGGTTAAGAAACGGTTGATAAGTAGAACCGGTTCTCATCTCCATGTAATTCTCTTCCATTCTAGTCACTCTTGACCTTTCCACCTCCCCCCGTTCGCAAGAACATGTCCACGAGTCCCCCGCCCCAAATGATCATGGCAGGTTCGACCGTCCAGCAGAGGTCGCCAGCGAAGTTTCCCCACCAATCGGCGGAACCATCGGCCATGCCGAATTTGAGGGCATCAGCGAAGGCGGAGGCTCCATTGGGAAGGTAGTAGACAATGATGGAGAGGGCGTACCCGTAGAAGGCGAAAAAGTTAAGGAAGACGTAGAGCCAGCTGCGGAGCCCGTCGACGTGCCTCCTCTCCCCCCCTCCCTGGACAAGCGGGGCGGCATCAAGCACGAGCCCGCCGCTGGTGGACATTGCGTCGACTCCGGATGCGACAGTGTGGAAGGCCTCCAAAACAGCATCGGCGTCAGGGGCGGAATCCTTGCCATACCAGGGGTAGAGAACTTCGTTCTTGCAGCTGTCTTGGCCAAAGCCCTCCCAAAGTCCCTTGTCGTACAGGACCTCGTCCTCCTCGTCCCTCTGCTTCTTCTTGGGCGTCTTATCTTCATCGGCAGGTCCGACAGTCTCAGCCCTAACTGCGACGGCGGCAGAGACGTACTCGAACACCTCCTTCTCGTCGGCGAACTTGAACTCTCCGTCCCAGCACTTGTCGGCGAGGTCTATCATGCTGGTACCGCCTTCCCTCTCGGTCGTGGCGTCGGTCTTCATGTAATAGAGGAGGGGGAGCAGGGCGAGCTCCATGAAAATGAGGGCGAGGATAACCCCGTCGATCCCGCCGATGTAGGGGGTCTCGGTCACGTGGAGGCTGTTGGCGGCCAGCCAGATGAAACTGGGCCCGATTACGAGGCAGGCGCAGGACTCGACGAGGTCCCTATTGAGCTTGGACTTGTGCTCGGCGAGGGAAGAGGAGAGGAAGGTCAGGGAGCAAACAATCACGGAAGAGGGGTAAGGGGAGGAAGAAACTTTGGGCTTGGCGGGGGTTTTCTTACGAGTACTGCGACGGTTGGGGGAGTCAGGAGCCTTAGAAGCGGCGTCTGAGGACATTCCATAGTCCTTGAACACCTGCTTCTTGACTTTCTCCAAGGACTCGGACCAAGTCTTGATCTAAGACGACGAGTGAAATGAGTCGCGAAATGGGTTCGGGGGATGGGTGAGAATATTTGCCATCGATCTCGATCTCGTCGCTCCACTCCACATCACATCATGCTCACCTCTCCGAGCTTCGCAAGTGTTCCCTTGAGCCCTGCAAAACCACCCGTGGTGAGGGAGTAAAAGGCGTAGAACTGGAGAGGGAATATGCACGCCTCCAAGATAGTCGTCTTGAGGAACGCAGCATGGAGGTCGGAGGGGAGGAAGGAGGCAAAGGGAACCAGGGAAAAGGGAGGGAGGAGCGAAAGGGGTGTGGAAACCACAGGCAGAGACAGGATCGAGGAGAAGAGCCCAAGATCCTTCACACAACACAAAAGGTTACGGAAGAAACCGACGTACGTGGACGTGGACATGGCGGCCAATTCACTAACAAAAGATGAAATACAAATGCAAGTCGAAGAGGAAGTGAAATTAAATGGTGGTAGGCAAAATTGCGCGAAGGGGGCGAAGGGAGCGAGGAGGATGAGAAAGTTGGAGGGGAGGTGGGGCGTTGGGTTGTTTGGGGGGACTTAGTCAATTCAGAACTCACACAAAACAAAGTCAAGGATTGAGGTTTGGTCAGGTGAGGTGACATTTTCAAGGCTATGAGTGGATTTGACTTTGCGATCCTTTCAGAAATCGTATCATTCCTTGATAATTCGCGACCCGATGTCTGTGTTCAAGGTACGCGCCAGAATTCCTCGGATGACATTTTTTCTCACCTTGCACCTTTCGTTTCGTTTCGATGGTTGTCATTTTTCTCGCCGATCTAACTCCCTACACCTTCATCTCTCGCTGTGTTGTAGCAACTAGCGCACTAGTTGCGTCCTTGCAGGTCGACGATGGTCTTCAAGTCCGTTCCAACTGCGCTCATTACCTTGAGAACGATGTGCCAGCAAAATTGTGCTCCCTCATTTCCAATCCTTCCGTTTCTGAGATTGAGGGGAAGGCAATCAACCCCGAGTGGCCGATGAAGGTGCTCCTTGGCGCGATGGACGCCCTCGGTTCGATGATAGGCGAGGGTGGGGAGATGGTCGGAGAGGCCGCCTGTGAGAAGGGGGTGGTGGGAAGGGTAGGGGAGGTCATCATGGAGTACAGCCATGGCTCGAAGAAGTCGGACACGGGCGACAAGATCCTCGATTCCGGCTGCAGGCTGCTCGCCAACTTGTGCCGTTCTGAGGTTGGGTGCACGGCGGTCCTCGACAAGGAAGGAATTCTTGCGAAGCTTATAAATGAGTTCGAGAGCCCCGCGGCCGACTGCTGGGACAGATTCCAGCACGTGGCCACAGTACTGATGAACGTGACCCAGGTCGAGAGGGGGCGCAAGGTGCTGCTCAAGATATCAGACGGGTTCCTCGACAAGGTGACCCCCAGCCTAACCGCCAACAACAGTATCCGCAGGATGGGGATCGCTGGCGCGATCCGCAACGTTTGCTTCGAGAAGGACAGCTCATGGTGGCTCATTCACGAGAAGAAGATTGTCGACGACATCTGCTACCCCCTGTGCGGGCCTGAGGGGTTTGACATGGACGACAAGGTCGGAATGACGCCTAAAATGTGGATGGAGGGACCTGACAAGAAGCGGGAGCCCGACGCGGAGACGCGCATGCTTCTGGTGGAGGCCATCCTCCTGCTGTGCGCGACGGGGAGGAAGAACAGGGAGAAGCTCAGGGAGCTCAAGGTTTACCCCATCGTGAAGACCTTGGATCTTTCGGAGGAGAACGAGGACGTTAGCAACAAGATAGATGAGTGCGTCCAGTTTTTGATGAGGGACGAGGAAGGGTTTGAGAGGGTCGAGGGGGAGATGCTGGCCATTGAGCCGGAAGCAACGAGCGTGGACGTCATGGAGCCCGGGGGGATTGTGAAACCAATGAAGCCAGAAGACTGGGATGCAGTGGACTAGGAATGATAAAACCAAGCCTACTTTATCAAGTAAAAGCTTAAACTGTGTTAAGGTGTCAACCTGTTGGGGTCGCGGGGGAACATGGAAGCCTTCCTTACATTGTCAAGCCCGAGGGCCAGGAAAACCACCCTCTCTAGCCCGATCCCCGCACCTGCGTGCGGGGAAATCCCGTTCTCGAAGGACTTCACGTACTTCTCCAGTCCCCCTCCCACCTGAAGGCCCTCCTCTAGCCCCTTGCTCTTGATGACCTCCCTAAGCATGGTCGCGTCGTGGCACCGCTGAGCGCCGGAGCATATCTCCTGCCCCCTAATAAACATGTCGTACGAGTTGGAGAACCTCTTGTCGTGGGCCATCGGCATGGTGTAGAAGGGACGGATGGACGAAGGGTACTGGTCGAGGATGAAGAAGTCGGTCTTGTACTTCTCCTTGACGACCTTACCGAGGGCCAGCTCCTGCGCCCCGGTCAAGTCCTGCATCCCGTCCCCCACGTCGAATCCCGCCTCCTCGATCATTTTGATGCCGTCCTCCCAGTGGATGATGCAAGGCTCCTCCGTGAACTCCACTGGTTCGCTGAAGTACTGCGAGCGGATCACGTCCATCTCCGCGCCGTAACGGCTCTCGAGGCCCTCGAATATGTGCTTGAACATCCTGTGGCACACGGAAAGGGTCTCCGTGTAGTGCTCGTTGATGGCCATCTCCAGGTCCAGGCCGACGAACTCGCAAAGGTGCCTCCTGGTGTTGGAGTTCTCAGCCCTGAAGACCGGCCCCACTTCAAACACGCGGGGAAAGTCGGACGCGATCGCCATCTGCTTGTAGAGCTGGGGGGACTGGGCCAGGCAGGCCTCCGAGCCAAAGTAATCCGTTTTGAACACTCCGGCACCGCTCTCGCTCTCGCCGCCGATCAGCTTCGGGGTCTGGATCTCGGTGAAGCCCTGCGAGTACAGGCTCTCCCTGAAAAGCTGGCACACCCCGCTCTTGACCCTCAGGATGGCGTTGTTCGCCGGCACCCTCAAGTCCATCCACCTGTTGTCGAGCCTCAGCTCCTGCCCCAAGTTGGGGAACGGCCTCTCCGTGTCCTGGCTGGCCTCCACCTCCTCCTTGCTCCTCGCTGCGTCCTCCAATTCGAATGGGAGCACGGGGTCCGACTTCGAGACCGCGTGGATCCTCTGGATCTTGATCTCCCTGTCACCCACGGTGCAGCTCTTGACGTCAGAATCCACGACCGAGCCATAAACGTCGACGATGCTCTCGGCGGTCAGGCTCTTCATATACTTGATCATTCGCGCAGAGTCGTCAGAGTCCGGGAGGTCGGCCTTAAAGAATACCCCCTGCATGGTGTTAAAGGTGTCCTGGCGGAGCACCAGAAACACGCTCCCTCCCTTCACCCTGATGCTCTGGAGGCGGCAGCGGAGCCAAGCCGAGGAGCCGGAGACCGTGGAGATCAGGGGGGTGTAGGTACGGAGATTGGAGGTCTTGGACGTTACCACCTCGTAGTCCCCGCAGATTGAGGAGGTATCGTCAAAGGTTATGTCGTTCTTAATGGCGGTGGCCTGCTCGGCAGCCTCCCGCTCAGCGGCTTGTGCGGCCTTCTTCGCCTTCTTGGCCAACTTTGCGGCCTCCTTCTCAGCCTGGGGTTGGGGGTCGACGAGGGGTGAGGTCAGTGATATTCATTCGGGGATCATTTGTTTGATTTTCCCGCTCACCTTCCTCGCCTCTCTCTGCCTCTTTATCTCCTCCATCTCCTCGGGCGACCTTTCAGTATCGTTAGTAGAGAATAGAGCAAATTTAGGGTAATGAACTGGCGCAGTCGGTATGCCTTGAAGCCGAGAGGGGCCAATTTGGCGCAATAAAAGGGGTGTGAATGAGCGAGAGCGTGATACGAGTGACAGGAGGACCATTGTGATTGCGAGGGCGCGCATTCGCTGGGTCAAAGTGCCAACAAACCTAAAATATGCAAACAAGCTGAAATATACACAAAAACCACCAGCCATGACGGCACGCGACGCGTACCCGCTACTCCGGTCGAACCTACTGCTCCTCACAACTACCCTACCATCCCATTTAGAGCCTGCAATCGCAGCAAGCAACCTAAGTCTCAAACTTTCCCAATGCAGGAGTCGCAGGGAGGACTTGTTTGCCCTTGGTGGCGACATCCTCCTCGCTCCGTTCGCGTCTGTGATACAATCTAGCCAGACTACATCTAATGAGACGTCGACGGCACTTCAATGCTTACTGGAGCTCTCCAACACATTCGCCAAGGGGGCAAACCCTCCCACACCCAAAACCCTAAGCCTATACAAGTCAGCAGTCATCAACTGCAAGTTCATCGAGCTCTCCACGGAGTCCACGCTGGTGTGCCTGTCTCGCGTGGTCGAGCTCGCGCAGCTGGTGATGCAGTGGGACGGGGACTACACCATATACACCAAGATCATAGAGATTGCTTCCCTCCCCGGGACGGTGGGGAGGGTGGGGGGGGAGGGACTCAGGGGAATATGCCGTACCGTGTTCAACAGGAAGTACCCGGCGATGGTGAACATACTTGAGGACCTCACATCCCTCCTCTCTCCCTCAAGCGAGACCACCTTGCCAGTATCCATGGTCCTTAGCCTTTGCAACGTATGCTTGGAGCACATGGACCGGAACAATGCGGACCCGGCCTTCGAGAAGGTGCTGGGGGGGGACTTCTGCAAATGGTGCCTCTGGCACTCTCAGACCGAGGACCTTCGAGTCCTCTCTGAGGTCCTCCGAGCAGTCTTCAACCTCTTCTTCGTGTCCTCGTCCTACCTGAGAGTCCAGCTCGAGGTCTTCCTCCAGTCCGTCCACCTCCGTCTCCTCCACCCCCCCCCCTCCCCCCCAGATAGCGAGGACTTCGCCTTTTACGAGAAGGTGAGGATGGACAAAAACAATCAGCGCAAGCGCAACAAAATAAAGTTATACACTAACGCACCCCTCCTCCCCCCCCCCTTCCCTTTGCAGCGAACTGACATGGCCCTCGACTCCCTCCTCACCTTCTGCTACGAGCCCGGCGTCCTCAGGGGTCTCTACGTCAACTACGACTGCGACTTGACAGCCGGTAACCTGTTCGAAGACGTCGTTACCAACCTGTGCGACAAGGCCGAGGCAGGAAATCAGAAGGCGCAGTGGGGGGTACTCGCCATTATCGACGGGATCGGATTGGGGATGCAAAACACCCCCAGCATCCCAATGCCCCCTTCCTCCACAGCCTCAAGCTCCTCGATCTCCCCCCCCATGACCCCGCGCTCCCCTCGGCCCGTATCCCGGACCTCCTCCAGCGGCAGCATCGGCGGCGACGGCGAGAGCCTCAACATCCTCACCGAGATGAAGCGGCACAAGTCCAAGCTCATGGAGGTCACCTCCGAGTTCAACAACAGCAACAGGAACTGGGTCCCCTACGCGGTCGAGAGGGGAGTAATACAGACGGAGTCGGCGAAGGACGTGGGAAGGTTTCTGTTCGAGCAGGGAGGCGTGGACAAGATGAAGCTAGGCGAGTATCTATCCAAGGGACCCGCTGAGAAGGTGAGACAAACGACCCCCCCCCCGAGTGCGGCCAGAAGTTTTAACGATCTCCACCCCAACCCATACGCACTCGCTCCTCTTCACTCCTCTTTGCTCATCGCAGTACCCCTTCAACACGGCCGTGTTGCAGCAGTACTCGGCCTGCTTTGACTTCTCTCAGCTCACTTTCGACGAGTCGCTCCGGGTTTACCTCAGGAAGTTCAGGATGCCCGGGGAGGCGCAGTGCATCGACCGGATCATGGAGGCCTTCTCTCAGAGGCTCCATGAGTGCTACACGAAGGAGTGCGGGGGGGAAAAAGCCGAGGAGGGGGACGGGAGGGAGACGGAAGGGGAGCCGGAGATCACGACGGGGGAAGGGGAGTCGCCACCGACGCCAGTCAGGATCAGGGAAGAAATACCACAGAACCCTTTCCGCAACAGCGACGCCGCGTTCATCCTGTCCTTCAGCACCATAATGCTCAACACCGACCTCCACAACGAGAACATGAAGGAGGAGAAGAGGATGAAGGTCGAGGAATTCGTCCGCAACAACAGGGGAATAAACGACGGGCAGGACCTGCCGGAGGAATTCCTCGTCAACCTGTACAACTCCATTAAGGAGCAGGAGATCCAGCTCCACGAGGAGGACATTAAGAAGAAGGGCATCGAGGGAGCGGTAGGGGACTGGGGAGAATTGGTGGCTGACGGTGGGGGATGGAAGGAGGGCGAGGGTGTCGAGAAGGACATGTTCACCACCATAGCGGTCCCCACGCTCTCCGCCCTTGGGCACATACTGGCGACCACACAGTCCTCCTCGCTCCTGCTGTCGTGCTTCTCGACGTTCTCGACGTACTGTTCCACGTCGTCGGCGATCGGCATGCATGAGGAGTTCAACGACGCCCTAGCGAGCATGATGAGGGAGGGGAGGAGGTTCGTGGAGAGGGTGAGAGGGAAGTGCGACCAGCCGTGGAGGGGAGACTCGGTCTGGTTGGAGGGGTGGGAGGGGGACAACGCGACGGACTTCCGCGGACTGCTCGCCCTGAAAACCTCCCTCCACCTCACGTCCCTCCACCTGCCTTCGATACGGCTCTCCTTCCTCCTCCTTCTCGACCTTCTCTACCTCCTTCGGTCCCTCGGTTGTCTCGGGATGCTAGGAGAGGTCGAGGACTTTGAGGGGATGGAGAAGAGCTGCTACGCGGAGATGGTAGAAGGCAGGCGGAGGGAACACGAAATGAGCATGAGGGAGGGGCAAGATGCAACCGGGTGGCTAGGAGGGATGGTCAAACAAGTCCTTTGGGGCGGATACGACTATGGCAACGAGCAGGCTGCCGCCAACGACGAGGAACCCGTGGAGGACAGCGGCAACAGCGAGCCGTCCATATCCACCAGGGAGGCCATACGGAAGGTGTTTGAAGTCTCAGGACTCGACACCGCCCTTCTAGCGCCCACGTCCAATCCCTTCATA
Source organism: Triparma retinervis (assembly GCA_030267625.1). Classification (NCBI taxonomy): domain Eukaryota; class Bolidophyceae; order Parmales; family Triparmaceae; genus Triparma; species Triparma retinervis. Next base: position 19,183 of record BRXZ01007748.1, read on the forward strand.
ACCCGCACCCTTTTGAGCCACCGAAGCATCAGGGACAAGGCGGAACTCGTCAGTTGGATGTGGGAGGACCAGGCGGTCATCTGCTTGGAAATTGCCACTAGGGGGGTAAAGGGGGGGGGATGGGAGGAATGGAGGGACGAAGTCTTGGCAATTTTGGACCAGACGGATATGCCCTATTTGGTCGAGAGAGGTATAGTGAACGTGTTGAAGACATTCATCCACGTGTACGACGATGCCTCTGGGGACGTCAAGAAGGACCTCCTCAACCTCGTCACTGCTATCGGCCTCATCAAGACTTCAATATTCAGGCACGTTAGCAACAGAGTTGCAGCGGGAATCAGCATAGTCTTGCGCACGTGCAAGTTCGTCGATGCAACCGAGTACTCCGTAGTCTTGAAGGTTTGCGACCGGGCCGCAGAGTTTAGGGCCGGGAGGGGCTTCGTTGCTGCCGCCCTCGATGCGGTGGTCGACGAAGACAAGGAGCAGCTTGTCGAGACGGGGGGGTGGCGCTCGATCGTAGCAACGTGCTGCAAGCTGGCGGGGGGGGATTACGAGGGGGATCTGAGCTACAGGGAACGGGCCCAAAAAATGGTTGGGGATTTGTGGAGCCACGCTGTGGGGACGGGAATGTCGCTTGACTTTGGAATCACCATGTGCATCTGCCAATGTCTCAACACCCCCGAGCTCTTGCAGAGGGCCATTGGGAGTGTCAGGGGGGAGCAGCTAACGATCGACGTTTGGGTAAGACTATTTAGGGAGGTCTTCCTGGTAAGGGAGTTTGGAGAGGATGGGCAGGAGGACGATAAGATGATCTGGAGCAACATGCTCGGTAGGGTGATTCTCGTGGTAGTCTTCGTTTATGGAGGGAAAAATGACGGGGATAGGGAGGAACTCAAGGGAATTGTTAAGGGGGTAATCAAGTATTTGGGGGACAACGCTAGGAATAGCAAGGCAGCCGAGGTTGCCGAGGCGTCAGTGCAAATCGCCAACAACATGGGCAATGTCTTCAGATTTCCGGAGTTTGAGGGAGAGGGAGGCATAGGGGAGTGGGGAGTCGGATGCTTGAATGAGGAGGGATTTGCTGTGGAGAAGGTTGCTCAGGATGATGATACCAAGGGAGTGGAAGAAGGGGGGGGAGGGGGCGAAGGAGAAGTTCCTCGTTGTGTTCCTCTCCCGCCGCCTCCGCTGTCTTCACAGTTGTCAATGTAATTGTAAACCATTCGCTTTCGGACACGGCAAAGTGGTCCACTCTTTTATCTCCCCCCCCCCACCAGTCTTACTCCTGCCAAAAATGTGCAATTGCAGGGTGAAACCTTTTCATCATCATCTTTCACCTCGTAACCCATTCCTGCTTCCCTTTCTCAACATCTGTCGACACGGCTTCCACCTTGTCCTCTTCATCGTCGTGATTGCCGAAGCACCAGTCCGACGTCGAGAAGAGGAACCAGAGGAACACGGACAAGCAAGCCCCAAGCACATTTACACCGAGGAGCATCCCGTAGCTACCCTCTCCGATCGTCAGTGGAGTGAAATCAACGTTCACGTCGGGGTACTTGAGAGCACCGTCGGCATTCTTGAGGGAGTAACGCACCATGTAAGCCACGCCTATCGCCGCGCCCGTGAGGAAGGGAGCAAGGAACGCAAGGGGTTTGACTTCTCCCTTCTTCCATGGAAAGAAAGCAAGGAGGACGACAGGTCCAGCTAATCCCATGACTACAGTTCCGCTGATCGTCGTTGCACTCAATTCAGTTACGTTCATCAGCAAGGGCAGCGTACCGATTACAGCCATCGCGACCATGGAAAAACGTCCGACCTTGACGTGCACGTCGGTAGCCTCGCTAAGTGGCACTGGGGCTCCTGTTTCCCAGAACCCAAAGAGTTCAGGCGCGCAAAGCTTGGCGGTGCTCGTGAAAGTCGAGTCTAGGGTGGAAATGGAGGACGTAGCCATCACTAGGAAGAGGAGGTTGAAAATACCGTCGCCGATCGTTTTTGCAACCTCTGCCGGCACTCCCCCCTTCACGCTGGCAAGGGTGGCTCCGTTGAGATCGCTCACGGGACACACGCCAGCCTCGACGCACTGCCCGAGCATAGATCCATAAACACCAATGAAACTGAAGAGAACGATAAACGCGCCAGCAACGAGGCCTCCAGCAGTGAGAGCCCTAGCGTTGGTCTTGGGATTCGCGAGGAACGCCCTGTCGGTGAGGACAGGGTCGAAGAAAGGGTAGGACAATGCGCCCTGAATGGCACCAGTGATGAGAAGGTCCATGCCCCCCGCGAGTGTGAGGGGGTTCCTGTCGTCAGAGGTGCCGGCCGGGTTGTAATTCATGAAGGATGAGGAAGTGTGGTTCTCCTCCAGGTAGCCCTTAAGGACGTCGTTCTCCGAATGCTGGACGCCAACGGAAATTAGAACGACGACGAGGCCTAGGATGAACATGATGGCCTGCAAAACGTCGCTGTACAGGGAGCTCTTGAGCCCCCCCATGAGAACATATACGAGCGGGATGGCGGTGGAGAGTATGTTGCTCCACCAATATTCAGAACTGTGCGACTCGGACGTGAAGAACGAAGAAACCACGAGGCTGTTGCTCCAGACCTCGTTGTACAGACGGTAGAGGATGGCAAGCGCGAAAAAAAGCATGGAAGTTGATCCGTAGTTACTCTGAATTGCAGCGGGAAGTGACTTATACCCGAGCATCCTCAGCTTGTAAATAACGACGGCGCAAGAGACAAAACTGACGTACCAGGCAGCGTAAGCGAACCCCCCCGCGACCCCGTACTTGGCCCCAAGGACGGAGGCGTTCTGGACAGACTTGGCAAAGATCCAGGAGATCATCGTGGAGGAGGCGAGGACAACGAAAGACTTGTTCGTCTTGGAATCGCTCTCGATCTCCCCCTTAAAGAACGTGAAGCCCGTTGTGGCAATGGGCGCAGTGGAAGTCAGGAAGAAAAAGTAACAGAAGAGGACATGATAGAGAGGGTTAGAGTCCGTGACGGTGACAATTATCTCAAGGACTATGAAGACGACAAGCGTGACATAAAACTGTGGCTGCTTCATGACGCACTTGATCTTTTCCATTGGGTTCTCCTTCCATGATCCCGACTCGGGGTCTGGAGAAGTTCCTTTAGAACTAGTAGTTGCCTCAACGTCAGATAGATCTGCTTGCGGGGCGGAGGTGGGGTCAACGTTTTTCAGCTCGGTAGAAGGCATCCCAAGAGATTTCCTTGTTGTGTAGTTAAATTCTGAATCCCGAGGAGGAGAGTTGTTGACGAGGCGAAAGCAGTCTGAGGTCATTGCAAGAAGTGAGGTTTAGGTTTAACGATTTTTTTTGGAAAAGAAGGTGACGTTTCATTCGTGAGATTTCCCCGCTGTCCAAACCAACACGTTGCGCAACTGCTGGCTTGCTTGCGCATGCGTTTGCCTCTCCATAACCCCCTCATTTCGGCAGAAAACCCTCATTTCGGCACAAGCTTGGTGGTTTCTGGGTTTTTATTTTTCATTTTTTTTTTGGGCGATGTCCTCCTCCCCTCATCTGCCTAACATACTGCACCTCAACCTCCAAACGTCCCTTTGAAAATTTCAGATTGGGTGAAATCCGAAAACAAAACTGTGTATGGCTGATCTCGGCTTCTCGAGTAGCGACTCCGAGGATGAACCCGAAGTGCCAGAGACCACCACACAAGTCCCCGCCCCCGCAAAGAAGATAGACGTTAGGAGCTTCATAGATGATGCTGCAGAGGATGACGATGAGGACGGGAACGATGAGCTTGAGGCTGGAGAGGAGAATGAGGATTATGTGAAGGTGCGTGCGTTGAAGTACAATGCATGGATATAGTGAGGTCTTGGTGGATGCTGTGTACGAATTCTCGGCTTCAAAGATGAAATAAAATGGAATCCCCCCCGTTCGTCGTTATCCGCTCTCCCCCATCTGCCACTCCCCCTCACCCTAAATTCGCCCACACGCCCCTCCCCCGCCCCATATAGGATGGCTTCGTTGTCGACGACGACGAGGGCAACGAGAAGGCCAAGAGGGGTGATCTTTCTGACTCTGATGACGATGAAGACGAGGGTGAGATGAGGAAGGGTATGAGCAGGCTTAGGAAGAGGGGGCACGACGAGATCTTGGACGAGGATGACCTCGAGCTAGTGAGGGAGGCCACCGGGGGGGGCGAGACCAACAAGAAGGCCAAGGTTTTTGATAATGCTTCTCAGCTCCAGTCTGACCTCTTTGGCGCCGACGAGGATTCGGAGGAGGAGAAGGAGAACGACGAGATTGTCGGCAAGAAGACGGCGGCACCCGAGGCCGGTTACGAATCGGACGAGTTCGCAGACTTTATCGAGGATGACTTGGGAGACCAGAAGAGGCTCCAGAGGAGGGGAAAGCAGCAGGAGAATCTCGACTTCAACGAGGTCAACGACGCCGACATGGACGAGGCCAGGGACATATTTGGGGACGACTTTGATATCTTCGCGATGGGAGAGGAGTACGAAGAGGATGAGGATGACGATATATTTGGAGATGATGAGGACAAGACCGAGGAGGACAAGATCGAAGCCGTCAACAGAATGCACAGGAGGAAAGAGGACAGGCTGAAAAAGCAGGCTGCGAGGTGAGAGGGGCAAAAGGCAAAGTAGTACCACGGCGATTCGAAGCGGCAATTCCAAGCTGAGCTAACTCAACCCTTCGCCCCCCCGCTTTCGTTCTCCCCCCCTTCGCTACCCCCTCCTTTCGCCCCCCCGCGCAGGAAGAGGGCTTACCTCAGGTCCGCCTTCGAGCCTAGCCAGCTCGTGGAGCACTTCATCACCGAGAAGGACGAGGCAACGAGGGAGACGGACGTACCCGAGCGCTTGCAGGACAGACTCCCTGACAGGGGGGGGCTCGGAGACCGAGAGTTGGAGGAAATGAGCATGTTTATCCTTCGCAAGTGCACCAAGATCGACGCGGCTCTCCGATCCCTCGTTGCCGAAATGAACCCCAATAGGCTCTTAGAGTTCACGCCTATCCAGAACAACGCGGTGACTGCCGCCAGGGCCATCAACATGTGGAATGACGAGGCGCACGAAGCCCTCGGCGACAAGGTGGTAGAGCTCATCACCAAGACCATCAAAATGATAAGCTACGACAAGTGCGAGGTTCCCTACATCAAGGCTTACTGCAAGGACGAGCTGGCTGGCTACGATGCCACTGAGATCATATGGAAGGCCTTGAAGTTCGATTTGCAGGAGCATGTCGAGGACCTTCCTGAAGATACCATCTTTCTCCTCCCCGCCGTTGCGAAGAAGGTGGAGGGCCGCTTCAACTCGTACTGCGCGCCCCGTCCCACCGCCGCCACTCTTGGCGTCAGCAGAGCGGACCTAGTGGCTCACGTAGAGCACGAGCACCGCAGAACCTCCGCCGAGGTCTTCCAGGTAGCCCTCGACAACCTTTGGGAGGTGATGGACCACGACGAGACTTGGGAGAAGATCCAGCAGAAGAAAACCAAGGTTATCGGACTTGTTACAAGCCTATTCGGCGCCCAGGTCGACGAGGACGAGAATCTGCAGGACAAGGCTGACGAGGCCCAGTTGCTCCTCCCCGAGACTGAATCTGAGTACGAGAATCTCAAGGGTGAGGCCTCCACGGCTAGGGAGGAGCTCAAGGCTCTCGGAGAGAATCCGGAGACTCTCCACGCTACTGCCATGGAAGCCTTCGAGCAGGAACAGGCCACCGCAGCCGCTGCCCAGGAGGAGGAGGCGGAGATGGGCGCTGAGAAGGTGAGCAATGTGGGACAAGGACAAATGCAAAGTACGACAATCGTACACACTAACACAACCCCTTCCATCGTATCTTCGCTCTTCCCCACTCTATCGTTGTAGCCCCCCCCTCCCACGGCCCCGATTGCTCCCACCCCCGAAGCCATCTCGGCCTGGCGGGACACCAAGAAGAGGGTCCAGGATTTGGACGTCAAGGTCTATGAGCTCTCCATGAAGGTGGACGGATTCAGGGCCACCATTGCCAATGCTGAGCAGGCAGTGAGTGGAACCAAGGCCACTGCCGACCTCTCCGCGAACTGCAACGAGGTCCTTTACAACAAACACTTTTACAAGAACGACGTTGAGGCATCTCAAGACGACGTCTACTTCTCCGACATGCACGAGTACCTGTCCATTATCAAGGAGGGAAACGCTCAAATCGCAGGCTCGGACGGCCCTACCGATTCCTCCGCCAGAATCTCCCGTCGCGTCGACAGGGACAAGTACCGCGCCTTCGTCAAGGACAACTACCGAAAGGTTGCCTACTCTTTCATGCCTGCCCCATACCGCGCAGGCTTCATGGTGGACTGGAGGCATAGCGAAGAATTCGACTACACAGTCCAGGTTGACCCCTCCGACGACGGTACCGAGAAATCCTGGCTGCCGCCCACCCCCACTACCACGGAGGGAGAGGAGCAGGGTCCCCTGGATTTCGCCGATCAGATGATCATGGACGGAGTAGTTACTCTCACTGAAGATCTAGACGGAGAGGACGAGGACATTAACGAGGGGGAGCAAGGTGAGAAGAGAGGGAGCAGGGACTTTGGCACTTCTCACTTTAAACCAGCTACTAACCCCTCCCCCCCTTCCCCTCCTCAAACAGTCCTCAAATCAGCCCGTTATGTCGCCGCCATGGAGTTGGCCCACGAGCCCCGCCTGAAAACGTGCCTCAGGAGTATTTTCATTCAGAATGCCCTTATTTCCACCACCCCCACTGCTAAGGGAAAGGCTGAGATCGACTATTTTCACGAATTCTACGGTCTCCACTTTCTCAAGGACAAGCCCATCATCTGGCTCATGAGCAAGCAGGAGCTAAACAAGAATGACTTATGTCAGTATCTGAGGTTGGTCAAGGCCGAGAGGGCAGGGCTCATTACGTCAACCATCAGGCTGCCCGAAAAGTACGATCCCGAGGTTGAGCAGGCACTTGCCATGGGCTTGGGTCAAGACGGGACCATCGGCGGCGAGAAGATCATCGCCAAGGCCGATTTGTCCCCTTTCCTCGATGCCATGAATAGAGGCTTCCAGAACAAGGACGACGAGGAAGGCTCCTGGAACGAGCAGCGTCGCCTAACCTGCAAGCTGTGCCTGGAACAATTCTTGATCCCCAAGTTTGAGAGGGAGTGCAGGAGGAAGATGACCGAAGTCGCCAGTGAGGCCGGGGTGGAGGTGTCCGCCGAGAACTTGAGAAAAATGGCAATGAAGGGCCCCCTCGTTCCCACTTGGAAGCTCAAGGCCGACCCCATTGAAGCCCGCGTTCAGCCACCCGGCTTGCCAGTCGTAGGAGTCTGCATCGCGAATGACAAGAGAGAGGCGAGCTACTTGGTCGCCATGAAGGAGAGCGGCGACGTCGTGGACTACAGGGCCATCGCGAGCGGCGAAAGGATGACTGCTATTGACATCACCAACGAGCTCACGAAGTTTTTCATCATTCACAAGCCGGCGTTGGTCGTCATCGGAACTGGCGGGGGCATGCAGTCCAAGTTCAGTTTCAACAACCTCCAGACCATTATCACCCAGGCCCAGCTCAAGTTCAACCAGAGGAAGGAAAATAGAGGCGACGACGACGACGATGATGAGGAGGACGATTACATGATGGCCTTGGACGACTACGACGACTACGAAGGAAATTGGGACTGCGAAGTCAGCCTGCTCGACGACAGTGTCGCCCAGCTTTACGCCCGCTCCCCGAGGTCTGCCAAGGAGTTCCCCGAGATGTCCACCAACCAGCGTGCCGCCATTAGCATCGCGAGGATTGCCCGCAACCCCCTCGCGGAGATTTGCAGTGCTTGGAGTGTCATCTCAGAGAAGGGAGTCCACGGCATTGAGTTCTTTTACCTCAACATCCATCCCCTTCAGAACTTGCTTCCCAAGATGGATCTTCTCAAGGCCTACGAGAGAGTTCTCGTAGACTGCGTGAGTTCTGTCGGCGTCGAGGTCAATGAGCTCGTGAAAGACAAGTCCTTGTCGGGCATGCTCCAGTTCATCCCCGGCTTCGGACCAAGGAAGGCCCAGATGTTCCTCCAGAACATGAAATCGGTCGGGAACAGCCTCAAGAACCGCCAGGACCTCATTGCCGCCGGCACCCTGGGCATCCAGGAGGTCGTCTTCAAGAATGCCGCGGGCTTCTTGAGGGTCGGAACTCGCGAAGATGCCGACGAGGACCTCACTAACAATGGCATTGTCCTCCTCGACATTACCCGCATCCACCCCGAGGCCTACCTGAAGAACGACTTTGCCCTCAAGGTCGTGAAGGACTCTCTCTCCGAGGACCCCGACGCCGCAAATATGGAGGACAACGAGCTCGTGGCGGCTGTCATGGACAACAGTGCCGGAAAAATTAAGGAACACTTCACCTCGGTGCAGGCGCAGCACGCTGACTACATCATAACGAGGCCCGAGGACAACGCGAGGGAATTCCAGGCGGAGAAGTACGACCCTTTCGAGATGGTCGACGAGGAGGACCCCCAGATGGAAGAATCCCTGGAAGATCTTTTGGACGAGCTTGATCTGGCCGCCTACAACAACATGCTCCGAGCTGACCACGGGGAGCGCAGATGCTGCCTGGAGCTCATCAAGAGAGAGCTCAGATTCCCCTTCCAGGACCCCAGGGAGGCAACCAAGCGCCTCGAGAGCAAGCCTACTGACCCCGCCCTTTGCGTTGAGTTGTTCCAGACGCTCACGGGCGAGAACCACGCCACGCTTAGGCCTGGTATGGTCGTGGTCGGAGAGTGCATGACCCCCGGTGCTTTCGGTTGCAGGGTTATACTGGACAACGGGCTCGGGGCCAACGTCCGCAAGGAGAACGTGAAGTCGAACGTAATGGTCGAGAACATCAACGATTATTTGAAGAAGGGCCAAATCATCACCGCCGTCGTGAAGGAAGTGCGCTACGAGCACATGAGTGTCGAGATTAGCCTCCTTGACGAGGACCTCAACTTGCCCTCACACGAGTGGAGCAGGCCGTCCAAATTGCCCCCCTTTGACCACTTCTTCGACCAGAAGGCTGCCGCTGATGAACTCGCAAAGCAGGCCCAGGCGGTCGCTAAGACCGCTTCCGCTAACCAGGTCAACGTCGTCACCCCCACCGCCGCAGGAGGTGAAGCCGGGACGAAAACGATGCGCCGCCAGGTTGCCAAGCGAGCCTGCACCCACCCCTGCTTCAGGAATTCCTCTTGGAAGGAGATCAAGAAAGAGCTCGAGGAGCTCGGGAGCGGGGCTGTCGGGATGGGTCTGATTCACCCCAGCAGTTCTCACGCGGATAAGCTGACCCTCACCGTGTGCTTCAAGAAGGGCATCTTCAAGAACTTTGAAATTGAAGAATTCGACAAGCCGACTGATACGAGCATCGGGACAAGGCTGATTTTGAAGAACGAGGAGTTTGGGGATATCGACGAGATCCTAGCCAACTTCGTTGACCCCGTCATCTCGTACTTTAACGATGCCCTCGGCCACAGGAAGTGCATGGAGGTAGATGACATGGACAAGGTAGACCAAGTCCTGCGTGAAGAGAAGGCCAAGGTTCCTGCCGGAATTCCTTACCGCCTCGCTACGGACCATGTCTCGTCAGGTTACTTCGAGCTCCACTTCCTCCCCAACAACAATATCAAGATGGAGTGGGTGGCCATCACCCACAATGGTTACATGTATCGGGAGAGACCCTTCAAGTCCCTTGACCAAATGTTCGACCACTTCAAGAGGAACGCCTTGGTGAAGCCCCAGCCGCCGAAGCCGGCCGCCCCGGTCGCTGCCCCAGTGGCAGCCCAGCCTTCGCAGGTCGCGGCCACTGCGGGAAGTTCCAGGGTTTCCAGGTGGAACATGAAACCTGCCCCGCCGAGCATGCCCCCTCCAGCAATGCCAGTTGGCGCCCCTCCCGTGCAAGCGTACGGCATGGCACCGCCAGACTACAGCCAGCCCCCCCCGGGCTACGCCCAGCCCCCCCCAGACTACAGCCAGCCCCCCCCCGGCTACGCCCAGCCCCCCCCAGACTACAGTCAGCCCCCCCCAGACTACAGTCAGCCCCCCCCCGGCTATGCCCAGCCGCCGCCCCAGTACCAGCAGCCTCCTCCATCTATGTACAACCA
>BRXZ01007758.1:7979-18091 GCA_030267625.1 Triparma retinervis
CCCCCCCCCCTCCCCCTCTTTCACTCTTTAGGCGCTGCTTTGAACACAACTACTGGAACTATTCAAGGCACAGCCTACTCATTCTCTGACTGTTTTGCCAACTGCATTGCCAGCAGCTCACCCTCCGATGATGGCACCGACGGCATCTTCTACTGTGTTAATGGGGGGGTGGTGGGTGGACTACCAGGTTCATGCACATGCTCCTGTCCAACACATTTGGGAGGTCCAAGTTGTGCGTCATGTGGAGTAGGCTATAGTGGCACTCCTCCTGACGATTGCTCCCCTGATCCCTGCCAAGCCACTTCTACCTCAACTGATGATGGGTCAGATGGGAATTTCTACTGCACAAATGGTGGGGAGGTTAGGGGTGACACTGGCTCTTGTACTTGCACGTCGTGCAACACAGGGGCAGAAGGTCCTAACTGTGCAACATGCTCTACTGGCTTCACTGGTTCTGACTGCTCTACCTGTACACCAGGTTACAGTGGCGACGACTGCTCTCCCGACCCCTGCCAGGAATCAACGACCTCCACAGATATTGGATTAGATGTGAACTTTTACTGCACCAATGGAGGACATGTTAAGGGGAATTTGGGCACCTGTTCATGCACAGCCTGTGACGCTGGCTTTGGAGGTATTCACTGTCAAGGAAAGCTGCACTCTGTAAGTGACTTGACTGGGCTTTTCAACAAGGTCAGCAACACTTTTGATTTCTTCTCAAACCCAAACTACAAGCAACACTTTGTAAGCTCCTATGATGCCCCATATGATGACCTCTATGATGGCCCCTTGGATGACCCCTGGGTTGAATCCCATGATGACCAAAACTTTGGAAGCTCTATCATAGAAGATGGTGAGATTGTAGAGTTGGCCGTCGGAAAATACAACTGCTCAGCCAGCAGGGACAATTGCTGGAATGGTACTATGCTGTCCATCCTTGAGTTGAATCAAGCCGAGATCAAATGTGTGGACGATGGTGCGAGCTGCATTTTGATTGAAGAGTCAACAAGAGTAATCGAGATTCACGTAATCAGTTGCCTTCTTGACATTAGGTCAATTACTTTCCACACCCCCGAGGTTGGTGTTGCAGGAGTTTTGTCTGATAACAGTGTGATTACTTTGAGTCTTTGCGTCTTCTCAAACACCTTCATTGCAGTAGATTATTTAGGGACAGATATTCTAGCAACTGTTCTAGGTGTATTTGTAGAGTCTAGCACCACGGAAAGTAGTCTACAAATCTTTGGTACAAGTTTCTTAGGAAACACCACAAGAATCGACATCATGGGCTATTTATCTGGGGACATTACAATCTTCAGCAGCTGCCCTTCTCCATACACCTTCAACACCCCAGAACAAGGTAAACCATTCGAGGGTAAAGACAAAAATAAATCCGCACTAACAAATGAAACATATTCCCTCCTTATCTCTTCTCTCTTCTCAGGCAAGGCCATAAATACAACCAGTGAATTAGGAATAACTACTTTCACAGGCCCTCTGAATTCTTATTCAGATTGCATTGGCGACTCCTGTGTTGCCACCAGCGTTCCTTCTGACGACGGCACAGACGGGAGATTTTACTGTATCAACGGGGGAGCCATTGGCGGTTACGGCTCAGGCTGCTTTTGCACCTGTGATGAAGGTTTCACTGGTCTAAGCTGCAGAGACTGCGCACCTGGATACAGCGGTAAGGACTGCTCCGCCAATCTCTGTCATGCCACTTCAAACTCCACGCATGATGGGTCTGATGGGAACTTTTACTGCATCAATGGGGGACAAATTGGAGGAAATACTAGCTCCTGTACATGCACTTCATGCCTCCCCGGCTATGATGGAGACAGTTGTGAGATTTCAGTGTCTTGTTCAGCAAGTACTTTGCCTACAGATAACGGTTCAGACGGCAACTTATATTGCATAAACGGTGGGAGCGTTGGTGGAGTCACAGGATCTTGCACGTGCACCTCCTGCAACACTGGGTCTACCGGTCCCAATTGCGCCACATGCCTGCCAGGCTACTCTGGAGCTGACTGCGCTGCTGATCCCTGTCAGGCCACTTCAAACTCTACAGATGATGGGTCTGATGGGTACTTTTACTGCATCAATGGGGGTGAGGTAGGAGGGGTGTCTGGCTTCTGCACTTGCACTTCTTGCGAAGGAGACTACTTTGGTATGAGTTGTCATCTTCCTCATCGCGTTACGAACATTTACGAAGTATTCAACACGGTCAGCAACGGTGGCGCAAATATTGGTAACTCCATTATGGCCAGTGGCGACGTTGTAGAGATTGCAGTTGGTGACTACAAGTGCCAAGAAGGGTGTTGTGCATCAAATATAAACATGCTGTCTATGGAGGCCTTAGCTGGTGAATTGAGCTGCGTCCATGAGTACGCAAGCTGCATTGTAGACGGAGAAGGTGCCAGAAGAGGAATGTTAGTGGATGGGACTGACAGCAACACACTGACAATCAGAGCAATCACTTTCAAGAACGGGGACAGTACTTCTGGTGGAGGGATGCACATAAGGGGAGGCGCCATAGTGGAACTTAGCCTATGTGTATTCTCAAACTGTAGTGCTGTTGGAGGAGGGGCAATTTCTGCAGCAACAAATGGCACCTACATTGACATCTACGGATCAAGCTTTAACTTCAACACGGCAGACTCACAAGGGGGTGATGACATACACAGTGGTTGGACCATCATTGAAGGGTCAAGCGTCATATGTGGCGATCTTCAAGAATATCTTGATAACGGTTCCATTGATTACTACACCTTGTGGTTTTTCAACGCCTTTGATCCTTCCCTTAACCTGGAAACTTCCTGGGAGTATTTGAGCGAAGTTCAACAACTGAGCTACCAAACTACAGCATACACCTCAATCCCTTACCTAAGCAACACCGTTCCTGACGAAGCCACTTACCTCTCACTAACAGATCATGTAAAAGCATTACTTGCAGGTTATGTCAGCGGTATCTACCAAGCCGAATTTTGGGCCATTAGTACAACGATGACTGAAGTTTGCTCTCTGCTGACTTCTAGCCTCTGCAGTTCTGCTGGAACAACATTATCTGATTCCTTTTCTTTCAGGTCGATAATGGGTGACTATATAACAAGTGGAGCTTCCTGGCCCATCGACAATGCAGATCCTGCAAATGGCATTTGGGACACTGATGGCTGGGCTTCTGCTTCTGTGACTGACAAGGATGCAGCAGTCTTAGCTTTCTCAAGGTACAGCATTGTCAACAACAACCTTGTCGATATCATGGGGAGCCAGGGTGCGGTTGATTCAGTATATGGAGCACTGGCAAGCAAAATATCCATCTTCTCAACAAGTCCTCCTTACATAACTGACACAGGCAGCATTCCTGTACCCACCAACATATTTGACATGGCCGCTATTTCTGAGGCTATGGACAGGTTTACCAGTGCCAACACCACCACTAATATCATGCTCTGCAGTAGCACCGACTACGTTGTCCAAGTGCACCAGGCAGTGAATGCACTTTACGCAATGGGTGGAATCAATCTCGCTGCCGGTGTTGAGGTTTACACCCAAGAGCAGGCACTTGCATGGACCACTGAAGAGGTTGTGACAAATGTCCATACTGTCGTTGAGGGTGGCGTCTTGGCTGCTGGAGGCGACGCCACTACTGCTACAGCTACCGCTGATGGTGCCGTAGCTGACCTCGAGGCATTTTATGCCTCTACAACCAGGTCAGCCGTTATCCTCGGCCAGGCAAATGATCTTGGAAAGCCCGGTTTTGTCGCCCAATCTGAGCTTCTCGCCAGTCAAGGTGTCATGAATAATTACTGTACCAACCTTGCTGGTGCCTGCGGTGTTGACTTGACCGGAAGACCGACCGATGGAACTGATCTCACTCCGGCTGAAATGAGGACTATCTTCAGGGCCAGTGTTCAGTATGCTGGTCTCTCATGGCCCGTCGACAACACCAATGCGGATATTACTGTCTGGACTACGGCTTCTTGGGATGCCGCCACTGATGCTGATAGGGATGAATCTATCAGAGTTTTCTCGAGGTACACCGCTGTTAACACTGAGCTTGTTACTTTGTATGGAAGCCAAGCTGCTGCCGACGCCGCCTTCGGAGGTGACGGTTCCACCGAAATTCCTTTGGCAAATAGGATTGTAGCCATCAGCTCTACTCCCGAGGTTGGTGGTGTCCCCCAGAATGCTTTTGACGCCGCCGCAATCAGGGGTGGATATGCCACTTTCTCTGGTGAAACTGAGATCACTGCAACTGAATGGGCTGCACTTACTTCCACCGAACAGTCAAAAATTGCCATTGATGTTTACTTGAATGCTTACAACGCTGGCTTGGCATCAATTGGTGGTGTACCAGTGACTGGATTTGTTGACAGCACTAACGATACTGATCTAGAAGCGGTTGTTCAAGCCTTTGCAAACATAATCAGTCCTAACACCGATTCTTGCGTGTCACAAACTAACTTCACATTCTGCGTTGCTGCTGAAGACAGAGTGCACAACGAAGTTGAAGCATTATATGCTTATGCAATTGATACCTTTGTGAAGACCGCCAATTCGATTGATGATGCGACTTTCGCGGGGCTCGACGAGACTACTCAGATGACCTACAGGGTTCAAACTTTTATCGTTGCAGGAGCAGTGGCTGACGCTGATGCATACCACGCAATGGACAACCACACCAAGGCCATTTTCACCGGGAAGATGGGCTTTATCGTCGGATCTGAGCTTCTCGCCAGTCAAGGTGTCATGTACGGCACCTGTGCCTTACTCCAAGCTTCCAATCCTGCCTACTGTTCGGTTGACTTGACTGGAAGACCGACCGATGGAAGTGATCTCACTCAGGCTGAATTTAGGACGATCTTCAGGAATAACCTTGCTGTTGGTGGCACTTGGCCCGCCGACAACACCAATGTGGACACTACTTCCTGGACTACGGCTTCTTGGGATGCCGCCACTGATGCTGTGAGGGATGAATCTATCAGAGTTTTCTCGAGGTACAACGCTGTTAACACTCCCACTGTTGAAGCGGCTTCTGGTGACCAAGCTGCTGCCGACGCCGCCTTCGGAGGTGACGGTTCCACTGAACTTCTTTTAGCAGATAGGATTGTAGTCATCAGCTCTGCTCCCGAGATTGATGGTGTCCCCCAGAATGCTTTTGACGCCGCCGCTATCAGGGGTGGCTATGCAATTTTCTCCGGTGAAACTGAGATCACTGCAACTGAATGGGCCGCTATGGACTTTGCTGATCAGCTGAACTTGACATTAGATGTTTATTTCAATTCTTTGATGTTTCATATGTCTGCACTTTCTCCCTACCCGCTATCAACTGGCTTCATTGATCGCAACTCAGAGGAGGACATTCATGCTGTTGCTTTAGCAGTGGGTTCATTTGTGGGTACTCTTCAACAGTGTACGCTGCCATTCAATGATCTTAGTAATGACGAAAAAATACAATCCACAAGCAATGCCATGTTTGCAATGCTAAGCAACTCAATTTCAACAGTTACTGGTGCTGAGTACTGCAGATGTACAGGCAACACATTTGATATTACCATACCCTCCACAGAGTGCTGCCTTGAGGCAGGGGCTTATCCGGACAGTGAAAGTTTTATAACGGAAATGTTCCCACCACCAGAACACAATCTAGATTTGAGTAGTCTCTTCTGTAACCAAGAAAGCAGCGGTGAAATTGGGTTCTTTGGAAATGATGATGAAGCAACTGTAGTGATTTACAACACATGTCCTTCTCCCTACACATTCAACGTCCCTGTAGCAGGTAAGAAAAACGAAGTGAAGTGAAGCTTAAGTGCAAAGACTCTTTCAATATCTCACCCTATCATCTGCACACTTCTCTCCAGGGCTTGCTTTAGACACAGTTGGAACAATTGATGGGTTCAACCACTCCTTTAGCGGTTGCCAGGCATTTGAATGTGACGCCGGCTCTCACAACCCAACCTTTGGAACTGAGTCTACTCATTGCGAAACCTGCACTTTGGGGAGCTACGCAGGACCAGCACTATCCTCGTGCACTCCTTGTCCAGCAGGCAAGTTCCTAGTGGTTGCAACTGCTGAGGACGAAATCTCTGCCTGTGAGAGTTGTCCTACAGGCAAGTTCAGCACAACTGTGGGAACCACTGATCCTTCTTCCTGCATTGATTGCCCAGTTGGTAAACACAGTAATTCTGAAGCTGCAACAAGTCAATCATTCTGCCTAAACTGCGCGCCTGGAAGGCATAGTCCTTACACTGGACTATCAGAGTGCCTGGCTTGTCAGTTGGGGAAATACGTGGAAATGATAGGGGCTTCCTCTTGTGTAGTCTGTAGTGAAGGAAAGTACCAGCCAATAGAGGGGGCACCTACAAGAGACAACTGCTTGTATTGTGAGCCTGGAAAGAAGGGGCCGTCAACTGGTCTTTCAGAGTGCGAAGACTGCGAGCCTGGAACCTTCTCATTAGAAAGGTCATCTGAATGCACCAACTGTCCAGCTGGTTGGCACTCTACAACATCATCATCACAGTGCAGTCAATGTAAGGTTGGGAAGGTAAGGCAAAAAACTATAACAGTGTAACAAGGTACATCCTGTTGACCTCAGCTCCACCCTCACACACTCTGTAACACACCTCAGTTTGCAAGTATCCCGGGAACCCCAAGCTGTCAGGAATGTTCCCTTGGCACATACAATAAATACAAAGGGATGTCAAGCTGTGAGCAGGTAAGCATCAGTGTACTTATCATCAATCACTGCAAAAAGGAGTCTGACACCTTATCTCCCCACAATCCTTAAAAAATAGTGCGAGGCAGGAAAGGTTCTAGGTGCATCAGGGACTTGTCTTGTCTGCCCTGAAGGCAAGTTCAGTATTTCAGGTTACTTGGAATGTCAGGTGAGTTAGGGTTAGTGTCCACATTTTTTGTGAATTGTTAGCGTACTATATACTGCCATGGTTAACACAATTTCTCTTGCTAACTAATACACTGCCTAATGCAAAAAAGGAATGTGCTGATGGATTTACGAGCAAAGACATCAAGGGAGCTGGATTTTGCTCTCCTTGCCAAGCCGGATTCTACTCCAACCCTTCAAAATCAGAGTGCCTGCCTTGTTCTCCTGGAACAATATCTGCAATTGCTGCGACACAGTGTGTTTTGTGTGACAGAGGAAAGTTTGCTGAAGGAATGAACAACACTGGCTGCAAGTTCTGCGACGATACTGAGGTACTTAAAGGCTCTTCCACAAACTCAACCGGTTCAGGTTCTTCATTGGATTGTGAATGTGAGGCAGGGGAGTACAGGAGTGATGAGACAAATGCTTGCGAGCCTGTTTTTGAGGGAATCTCAACCAAAGTAAGTGGGATGACTGTGGAGACCCTACACCTAGAGGCAGGATACTGGAGGACGACAGCATCTTCAAAAAATGTGTTGAGATGTCTCAACGCAGATAACTGCTTAGGGGGCGCCAATCTGACAAATTACTGCGCAACTGGGCATGAAGGACCACTATGCGCAACATGCAAGGAGAACTATGCCGCGGTTGGCGCAAGTGACACACTCTCTTGCAACGAATGCACAGGGAGTGCAATTGCTACTGTTGTAGCAGGCTTCTCAATGATCATCATCATCCTTGCATCTCTTCTCAGAATGATGTGCAGGAAACCAGAAAAAACCAGGTTCCAAAAGCTGAGGGATGCAAAACGAAAATTGAAATCCTCAATCAGCAAATCAATCAGCAAACAAATTTCACACCTAAAGCTAGAGAGAGGTCTTCAAAAGGCAGAGCCAATTGTAAAAATGGGCTTTGCTTACTACCAGGTTGTAGGGGGGATCGCCTTCATCTTTGGTATCAGGTTCCCACCCATTTGCTCCAAGTTCATAGGATTATTCAACGGTATTGTGTCTCTAGACTTCATAAGTTTCATGCCAATTGGTTGTATGTTCAACTCAAGCCACTACTCAATCCTCATGACCTACACTCTGCTCCCACTGATAATCTCATCTCTGCTACTTTTTTGGTTCTTTCGGTTGGGAAAGAAAAAAGATGAGCACTCAACAACTCTACGGAACAAGGTGTTTGAGGTCTTCCTTGCACTGACGTTCCTATTCCTTCCAAGGTAAGTAAGCAACAACCTATGCACCAAAGATGGTAATAACTAACCAAAGCAACATACAACCCTAACAGTGTGTCTGTCAAGATCTTTTCTACATTTTCCTGCCACGATTTTGATACAGGCGACAGCTATCTTAAGGTAGACTACTCCTTGCAATGCAATGCTCCAAAGCACAAAAAGTTGACACTATTTGCGCTGTTTATGATTGCACTGTATCCAGCAGGTAAGTGCTCCCAGATGGACTACATTTGCAAGCAAACAACAAGTGACTGCAAGGAATTCTGCTTTGCGAGAAAACTCAGCAACATTACCAAGAAAAATACTAACCTAAAAGTTGTTTTCTGCTCTGTTCCAATGTACACTCTTACAGGCATCCCGTTCTCCTACTTCTACCTTCTCTACAAGAACCGAAGGCTACTCGACGGAGGTCAGGAAGAAAATGAAAAGACAATGATTAAGGAGAAAGCTCTTGAGCAAGCTCTGCTACAAAGAGAGATTAATGAAAATGAACACCCTAATGTGAAGGCTCTTAGCTTCCTCTATGAGAGCTACCAGCCAAAGTTTTGGTGGTTCGAAGTCTTTGAAACCTTTAGAAAGCTAGGCCTGACGGGATTCCTCGTTTTCTTAGCACCAGGAACAGAGGCCCAGGTTTGCATTTCACTAGTTGTAAGCAACATTGCACTCTATGTCTACACTTCTAAAAAGCCATTTAGAGATGAGAAACACAATAGGCTTGTGCAGGTAGCCCAATGGCAGGTAAGCAAGAAGGAAGCCGTCAAGGAGCTATCCTAGACATTAGTGAGAATATCCTTCAAGTTGTGAGTAGTTGCATATTCTCAATAAGTCTAACACATCAAATTAAAATTGCCGTTCCAACGTCCCTCTTCCCCATCCCGCCTACTTTATAGCTCTTCTTAACGCTATTTGGAGCCCTGGCAATTAAGACAAACATGGATGACGCAGGATTAAGCAAAGATGGGTACTTTGACATATTCCTTACTTCAGTCCAGGTCATACCTCTTGTCCTCTTAGTCACATATTCATATTTTATCGTTAAAAAGAAGCTTAAGTCCCAAAAAATTGGACCACAGCAAGGTGAAGAGGAAGATGAATTTGAAGACTTTGCAAACAACAATGATGATCAGAAAGAAGTTGAGTTGAAAGAACTGACAAAAGAAAGGAGCATCTATGAAAGTTCAGCTAACCTAGAAGTTGTCCAAGACTTAATATTGGGTGACATGTATGAGGAAACACAAGAAAACGTCTTAGTAAACTCAGACAAAGACAGGAGGAAAAGTGAACCGACTGAACAAGGGATAGAAGATTTAAAGAGAAGATTTTCACTTGAGTAAACACAAAAAAGCAAATGGAGGAAAAAGACAGAAATAAGGAAGGAAAGAGAACAATAAACTTAGGTGACATTAAATGGGTCTGGTCAAAATTGAGCTTTATTTTTATTAGGTAAAGGAAAGAGACAGGGCGTCCCGGCCATTTCAGACTCCATAAATCAACCAAAATGTAGGTTATAACGCGCACTTTGAATTCCTGGGTATTTTTAGAGTTAGAGTTATGGATAGAGTTAAATTGCTTAGAAGTTAGAGTTAGATTAGAAGTTAGTGTTAGATTAGAAGTTAGAGTTAGATTAGAAGTTAGTGTTAGAACAGATAGTTAGAGTTAGATCTAGCAATGAAAGTTAGATCTAGAAAAGCAGGTATATCCTCGAGACAGACCAAAATTGGGGAGAGGGGCGAGATTAAGAGGAGCGGCAAAGGTTTTCAACGAAAGTGTGAAGGGGGTCCAGAGTTGGGGGAGCGGCCGTGGCGATTGAAGCGTTGACAAGGAGGTTGATGACGAGCATGTTGTGGAGGGCGGCGTGATGAAGAGGTGCGGGGCAAAGTTTTGAGCGAGCGGACGTTGGCGAGCTTGCGAGTAGGTCGGCAAGGAGATTGGCGAGAGTGCCGACAAGTAGATTGGTAAGGGCATTCACGAGTAGGTTGAAGCGTAGATTGGCGA
>BRXZ01007877.1:0-12365 GCA_030267625.1 Triparma retinervis
CAGAGAGCTTGCCGCTGAGTTTTCTCCGTGCATCGATTTCAACGATGAGGGAACCAACGTCCACTTCGAGTTCTTGAGTTGCAGCCCGGGCAAAATTAAGAACGCGATCAAGAACGTATTCGAGAGCGGGCTTGTCGATGACTGCATCCATGATTGGAAAACCGAACTCTCTATTCTCACCGGATCTCTCAGCGTAAATAAGAAAGGCAAGATGAAGAAGAACATGAAGCAAGTGAACGCGAAACTTAGGACACTTTGCAGCGATGCATGGACACAACTGTGGGACTCATCGGAGGAGAGCACCTGGCTTGGGATCGATGGTGATTTCACCCAACAGTTCATGAGCGACTACATCGCGGGACATACCTTTCTGAACAAGGAGACTGGAAACTTCATCAACGCTGATGGGACTGATCCCACTGGAAACGTTCCGCCTACGTCGAAGGAATCCTACGAAACCGGCGAATCTATCACGTCGTTCTACAATGAGGGTGCCACATCAACAATCCTCCAATCGATCGACACTCTGAGCTCGTGCAAACTCCAGTCGATTATGTGTTGCTTCGGGCGTGATCGGCAGTATGGGGATAACAACGGAGATTGCGCTGAAAACGACTGTGATGATAAGCCTCCCGGGGACAACTCTAACCTCTGCTACTTGCCCAACGAGGGAAATCCTATCGCCTTTCCTGGCGACGAAAAGATCCGCTGCCACGGCATGGCTTGGGGAAATGAATTAAGGCCTTCCTCCAAGCTCCGTTTCAATAACATCTTCTACGTCCTCATGCATGATCATATGGTTACCCGCGGTTACGTCGAGAATACTATCTACGACAAGAATATCGACGTCCCCATCCCAATGTGCGGTTGCGTTGAAGACATGCCCCCCGTCGCTCGAGCCGATTGCTCTGAGGTTAGGTCGAAGACGACATTCACGCTTGCATACGGGATTGAAGGATTGGTTGTCATTGCAGGTAAATTGGACTTCAAATTCCGTGCCTGTCGTGGCACCAACCCCGCTGACGATACCCAACAGAACAACGACCTCGCCTCGCATGTTTACAAGATGCAGAAGATGGGAGAATTAACGGAGGCGACCGTGGCAGAGATTTTCGAGGTTCTCGTCGGTTACGACAGCCCCGGCGACAATGAAAACGAAGCAGCTTGTGAGGCTGCGTGGGAAGATGCAACGCAGGGCCAGGAGTATGTGGACAAGTTGATTGGGGAGAGGGGTTAGGCTAGGATGGATGTGAAGGGAACTCGCGGATGGACTCAGGTGCGAGTCGGGCACCCAGTGTCATACCCAGCGACGCAGGGATCAGGCAAGGGGGTCTGCGGCAGATTAGGAATTGGCATTCGTTAGGAATTGCATTCGTTAGGGGGGTCAGTAGGGACGTTTGTGAGGAATGAGCGGCGGATGCTCGTCATGCACACAACTAAGTTACCTTAATTACATTTATCTAACAAAACAAACATATGATATGATTCAGTTCACTTACTTCAACCTCTCTTTTCGAACTCACTTTTTCTCTCTTTCAGGATTTCTGAAGTGGACTTAGAAAACTCAAAAACCAAAGATGGAAAAGTTTCACATTTACGAGGAAATCTCCGTCGCGGAGGGCTCCTCCTCCTCAAAGGAGTCTTCGAACCAGGTGTACAAGGGAAGAGAGCGCTCAACGATACAGGTGAGGAGTTAATGTGTTTAACCTTTCCCCTCTTTGCTTGTCGATTGTCCAAATATTCTGTGTTTCGTTGCGATACGGTTATTCGCGCTTCATTTTTGTTCTACACTTTGCCATATTCGACATCCCCCTTCATGTTTCTCTTCAATTCGTTCGTGAATTTGAAATTGCCAACTTCCCTCCTGAACCATCACTCGCTCCCCCTCCCTCTCCCCCTCCCCCCCTCAGTATGTTGCCATTAAGCGCATCGATAAGTCGCTGATTGATCTCGTTTCTACGTCCGTGGGTTGGATGCACCGCATGAGTTCTTCAAATGTGGTTAGATTTGTAGATTGGTACGAGACTAGGAATAATCTTTGGGTCATCACCGAGTATTGCCCCGGGGGTGCACTTCGTCGTGTCCTTCAAGACGATAAGCGCCTTCCCGAGTCTTCGATTCGTGGCTTTATGCTGGATATAATCAGGGGTCTCTTCCACGCTCACGCGCAGGGGGTGGTCCTGGGTTGCGGGATCTGCCCTGATGGGGTCCTTCTGGATGAGTTTGGGGTCAGCAAGGTGAGGCTGGACGAGGGACGGAAAGGGTTGCTAGCGAAGCGGTCGGGCTAAAGGGGTGTAATGTTCGCTCGTTACTCGTGTATTCAAATCGCTAATCCTTACCCTTATCACGACTCTCTTCTCTCGTCGCTTCGCAGTTGAACTGCTTCAAGCACGCCTCGCGGAGGGGTGGCGATAGCGCCGGTGGGATTGAGGGGGAGGTCCTGTACGAGGCCCCTGAAAACCTCAAGTCTATAAGAGGAGGGGAGAAAGGGGACCTTTGGGCCATGGGAGTTTGCATGTACGAGATGTTCTTCGGGGCTTTGCCCTTTGAGGGCGACGGCGCCGATAAGATGATTTGCGAGATGGAGCTGACGTGGGCGGTGGTTGGGGAGGGCAGGGGTGATGTGCTAGATAGGTGAGAGGGGGGGCTGTAGAGTCGACTTCGTGAGGGGCCACCATTACTAACCCCACCATTACTATCCCCACCATCCAGAACTGCCAACACAACCACTGCGAGCTGGGCATTCAAGAATGTTGTGGCAGGGATGCTCAAGAAGGACCCAACGGAGAGGATGGGTTGGGAGGATGTTGTTAGGCATGAGTTCTGGGAGGTGAGAACGGACAAAAATGAAGACAGCGCTGCAAACAGGACGACGTTAATGTACTGCATGACCCTCTAGCAATTAACTTCGCTCGTTCCACCAACACAACCCTCTCCGCGACTCGCTTCGCTCGTCGCAGGGCGGGCTGGACGACCTCAGGGACAAGGTGGACAAGCTGCCTCCGAACGAGGCCTGGGAGGCCAAGATGATCAGCTACCTCGAAGGCAAAGGGTGGGAGGCGGGAGACGCAAAGAGGAAGGTGAGAATGGACCACAATGAATTATGCACTGCAGCGATGATGTTGCGTCTTAGGGGCGAGCAGAATGTACCTTAATGTGTATGTCCACTGACCCATTGTACGCTACACTTCTCGCGGCTCGCTTCGTTCGCCGCAGGTCGAAGGCTCAAGGAAAGCCAAGGTTAGAGGGAGGGGGGGCGGGGGAGAGAACTATGGGGAACTCAGGACGACCACGGATATCTGGAAGAGTGCCATCGCAGAGGAGGAGGAGGAGGAGGAGGAGGAGGAGGAGAGCGGGTACGAGGATAGGACAGTCGACGAGGAGGATTATGAGGATGAGTCGGGGGGAGCCCTCACCGAGTCGAACGTTACCGCCATTAGTGGGGTCGAGGAGCTCAATGTAATTGAGACCACGGGGGTCAGCGGGTTTAAGGACGGCAGGGAGGCCGACGAACTCAGCGAGACTAGCCTTACCGAGGGCATCGGGATTGGAGATAACGACGAATCCCTCGCTTCGGAGAGGTGAGAATGAGTTAAATCGAAGGTAGTACAGCGACGAATTTGGTGATGTACTAAATCCCTCCCCCCCTCCTCCCCCGCTCTTCGCAGCTTGAGGACGTCCACCCCTCCACCTGACAAAATCCCCTTGAAGGCCCCTCCTCTCAACGAGCTCATTTACACGAACCAGGATTTCCTCCCCCGCCCCATTTACCCAACCGTGTGGAAAGGCGAAGGTTCTCTTGACCTGCGATGGAGCAAGGGGAGGGTTCCCGTGGACGTCAGGAGCAGAGACGAGATCAAGGCAATGACGAGCCAGGCGCTCGAGCAGTACTTCGGAAGAATATACAAGTCGCTCAGCAACTGTGCGGAGAGCCAAAAAGAGGGGGTCTACCGGTACATGTACGAGCTTTGTGACTTGGAGTCGGTGGCGAACTTGGTTGCGAATAGCAGCTTCCTTAAGAGAGGTGAGAACGGCTGAGAACCTTTTTGCGACGAGAAACTTCTTGCAGTCGCATCCCTCGTCGCTTCCCTCGTCGCACGCTCCTGCACACACAAAAATACCCTCTCCACATCTCACTTCGCTCGCCACACACACCCGCCGCAGTCATTAAGGACGCAAGGGGGGGAGGGGGGGCAACCGTGGTGGCAGGGAGGGTATTCAGGCATGCAAGCTACCTCCACTACGACCCGGGGGTCGTCAAGAGTCTAAAGGAACTCTACAGAAACACCAAGGGCGACTACAGGAAGGTTGCTGCCGCCGCCCTGGGGGAGATTGTTTTCTATTCGAGGAGCCAGGGAAGGGAGGAGGGCTGGAGCATCCTAGATCTCGAGGAAGTGGAGGACATGGTCCGTGATAAGGACAGGGGCGTCAGGGAGGTCGGGTGCAGGGTCGTGGAAAATTGCATGGCTGTGGGGCAGGGAGGGGGGGGGGGATGGATTGGGAAAGTTAAGGAGGAGGGAGACGGAGTTGTTGCCCAGGTGTTTTGCACTGCGCTTGCGGGGGGGGCTAAGAAGGTTAGGGACATGGGCTTCGTTGTCGAGAAGGGGGAGGAGGGAAGGGAAGAGAGGAGGATAAGAGATGAGGTTGAGAGGGAGGGATTCAGGGATAGGGTAGAGAGGGGCATCAAGGAGGGCAACACAAGGTCCCAGGCGACGTGGTGCAACGTACTGAACGTCACTTTGTGGTGTGGGAGAGAAAGAACTCTCACCGCCATGACAAATATCATAAGCAGGTCAAATATCCTTGACGAGTTGCTGCTCCTTTCAGAGAGGGGGGCCACCAGCATACTGAGGGGTAAGGCGACCCTGGCTGCGATCATGTGCGCCAGGGCAGACGGGAAGGCTCTGAAGAGGATTGCCAAGAAGGAGAGGTGGATAAAGACGCTGGGCCAAAAGGGAGAGTACGGGAAGGCCGCTATTGGGTTCCTCCGGGACGTTGCGAAGAACAAACTTTCCGAATTCCGCGCCCTCGTGCAGAGCAAGAGGTTCAAGAGCAAGGATGTACAAGAGTGCGCCAGCGTCCTCCTCACTTGCATACCAATTCTGAGTAGCAGGACGATCAAGAAGGCTGGAGGGGTCGATGGGGCATTTGTCAGGAACGTGGGATGGGGATTGAATTTGAGGGAGGGAGGCGAAGATTGGCTCAATGCAGTCCTTGGTGTTGCAGAGGTAGTGGTTGAGGACGATAATGTTAGGCAGCAATACGAGATGGAGCTGATCGACAGCGTTGTCCCTAATCTCATCAGACTTTTGGACGACCCTCCCAACGTTGAAGGGAGGCTGGTGGCACTATCGCTGCTTCGCCTGTGCTTACCCGGAATGTTCGTAAGCGGGGGCAAGGGGGAGGTCCTGCGCAGGCTCGGTGCCTCGCTCCTCGAAGTTCTCCCCGCTGTCATCTCCTCCCAAGACTCCCACATCTCGCAGTACTCCCTTCTTCTCCTTAGCGAGCTATGCGGGGCAACAGGGAGCCTACTCGGGAAGGGACAGAAGAGCGTTTGGGAAGGTTGCAGTCGGATCGTGGCCAGAGGTGAAATCGTCGGGTGCCTCGTCGAGAAGATGACTGACGGTGGCAAGATTGCGAACTGCCTTCTCTCGATAATGGAGAACGGGTACAAGGAGAGTGTCGGCCTCAGCGAAGCCGACCTCCCTCCAGTTGTGAGGAAACTGCTCGAGGCGGGTATATCGGTCAAGGCGTGCGAGGCCCTATCAAGGGATGGAGAGGCAGGGGCACTGGGATGGCTGAACGTTATCAAGTGCCTGGTTTGCGTCGTCACGAGCTCCATGCCAAAGGAAAGCAGCATGGAGGGGAACCCGCTTGAGTCGCCCCCTCCCGGGAAGGCGTGGGAGGAGGGAGAGGATGCCTGGGGGTCGACGATTCTCAGCCCCGGAGACGTTCAGAGAATGAACCTTCGGACTCCAGACTCAAAGGGCAGGGGAAATAGCGATTACCTCTTATGCCGCAAGTGTCTAGAGGATCTTGCCTCCTTCGGATCCCTCTTCGTTACCGTCATGAGGGTCGAGGGCGAGGAGAGGAGGAGAGGGGTTGAAAGTGCGGCAAGCTACATTTTGGCTGCCCTTGCAAAGCTCACTGGGGGGACTTCCTTCTTCAAGGGACTCGTCGAGTTCAAGAGGGGGGGGAGGGGGGGGATAGAGGTGATGCGGGAAATGCTATCGGAGGCAGTAGATGGAGAGGGCGAGTACGGAAGGTGCATCGTTAGGTTGCTAAGGGTTCTTGGACTCGGAGAGGACATCGTTGTGAGGAGAATACAAAAGGATGAAGCCTTCGTGAGGGTTCTTACTCGCATGGCAGTCGAAGGGATGGACAGGGGGGAGAACGGTAAGGAGGTGGTCAAGGGTGCCACTTCCTTAGTTAACAGGATCTCATACTCTCAGAACTAAAAGAAGGGAGGATTTGACGGAAAACAAAATATCACGTTAGATACTGTCGATGAGGACGGTACTTTCGTTGACGGCGATGAAGTTCTTATCTTTTCTCCTGTGCGTTTTGTGGTTAGAATTGTTTTCATCGTTGTGTTGAATATTGCCATGGTTGTTTTGCGAGTTGCGCTTCTTGCCCATTCTCACCTCCTCCTTGACTTCTTTTTCTTGAGCTCGGCCCTGTAGCGTTCGTAAGTTCCGTCAAAGGTCATGAACTGGATGGTCGCCAGAGCGTGAATCCCCGTGAGAATGAGGAAGGACACTCCATACTGTGGGAAGCGTTGGTTGAAGAGGTCCTTGAAGTCCTCGAAGCACGGAACAAAAGCGGCCGAGCAGAGGTTCGCTGCGAGCTGCTGTAAGACTAGAACTACGTTTTCAGAGTGAGGGTAGACGACTTCACACCCCAACTCTGTGGCGATAGGCTGAAGAGGGCCCACCGTGGCTGCGATGACGAGCAGCATCCACCAAATGTTCACAACGTTGCTGTTTTGATCGAGGGCTTGGGAACAGACTGCGAGCATGAGGGCTCCCGCGAGTAAGAGACTAATCGTCACGGTGAAATAATTGCGCTTCCTGTCGGTGTAGCCCCCGATAATGAAGCTCGAGGCCATGACGACAAGCTGAAAGCCCGCGCCGACGATGCCAACGTAAACTCGCCCGTGACCTGCAGCGAGTCGGAGGGGGGAGGGGGGGGGCAGAAGGTGGTTAGAACGGCGGTGAGCGAGCCGAGACAGAGCGTGTAAATCTATTCTTCACCTCTTGCCGCTAAAAGAGCGTTCATGTAAGTCGATACGGTGTTTATAACCACGGCTGAGGTTGCAAATGCTATGAGAGCGTGGATGAAACCAGGACGGATGAAAAACTGGCGAAGAAAATCCCACGTGTAGCTCAGCTCCTCGTAATCTCCGTCAGAATCGTCAGAATCGTAATCACCAACGTCATTGTCGTTGAGGTTGGTTTGAGGGGCATGGGGGTTCGTGAGTAGTTCGGAAAGATTCGTGGGATCGATCGCCAACAACTTCTCTCTCTTCTCGGCGGCTGCAGCTGCGGCGTGGGAGGGGGGGGTAGGTGGGGCTTCCTCGAACTCCAACAATACACCCAAGAACAAAAGGAAGGAGAGCACGCCGAGGAAACCGAAGTACTGCGGGACGTCCGAAGCCCTTTCTACGACGAGGGCACCCATTGCGAAGCTTGCCCCGATGCCAAGCTGGTTCGAGTTGAGAGCGATGGCGGTTGCAATGGTGCGCTCGTCGTGAGGAAACCAGGTGGAGGAAAGCAGGGCGGGAGTGCACTGGTACATTGGCTGGGAGAGGCCAATGAGAACTGTTCCTAGGCGTATCATAGAAAGATTGGCGTAATTCGGCCCGAAAAATGGGATCCCGCTCTTGACAAGACTGGGCGTAGTAGGAGAGGGGCAATGTCGGTGAGAGAAGTGACAACCATGGGCGATGAGCGTCGGACGACAGGCAAACGATTCGAACTATCTCGGGGTTGCGTGTGACACGTGCCTACGTATCGACATTGCAGGAGCAGAACCCTGTCCCGCTCATGGTCGTTCAAATGTCTCACCTTCCTATGGCAAGAAACATCGAACCCAAGGTGACACAACCACGGAGACCAAACAATTGGACGACCTTTGGCTCGAGTAGCGTCGCGATGAAGTTCGAAAGTAGGAAAATCGACACAAGAGTCTCCGGCTGCAAACCCTCGAACTGCTCCTCAGCAAGCAGATGAATAGGAGCGAAGGAGAAACACTGCCAATCTGAAAGGAAATTGAGAGCTGAAAGGAGAGCGAGGTTCACAAACCTATGGCTGTACACCTGAAACCCGTAGAAGCTGCCGCCTTGAGCGGAAAAGATGCTCCCACTAGGCGAGAAGGGGAAAGAGAAAGACCCCCCCCCAATCGAACCACCATCACTTGGGGTGGATTTCCTTCGAAATGGAGACAGAGACGCGCGCATTGATCCACTTCTCGGTTTACGTCGCAACAGGGGTTGTTTCTCGTTGCTGCCAATCTTGCTGGGGACTCTGGTGAGGGTGAGAGAGAGAAGGGAAGGGAAGGGAAGAGCGGGAATGAAGGATGAGTTTTTTTTTAGATGGGCCACAAGAGACAAACAAAACATCGTGAACAATAGCTATAGAGTCACTAGATCGTAGGGAGCAAAAATCAATAGGCAGGGGTAAGAGGAAGGTATTACCTCTTTTTGAGAAAGAACCCAAAAATTGGATTGAATGTGTGTGAGATGTGGAGTGAGGACTTGACTGCTCCAGCAAGACAAGGTGGTGGGGAACTTATTTGGTGGGAAATTAAGAGAATTTTACGAGAAGGGAGAAAGCTGGACGCGCGTATAGCTTTTCTGGGTAGTGGAGCGCGGGACATAATACGCAATAAAGTAGCATGAGAGCGTCAAATGAGTTGACATATCTTCTAAGATAAACGTGTATAAACTAACTATAAAGCGTTGGTTGACGCAATCATCTTCTCCTTCCCCTCCTTGCGCTGGACGATGAATTCGTAGGTGACGGCAAAGTTGCTGATGCCCCAGCAAAGGGCAGCGGCGAGGTAGTAATAGTCTCCATCGTGCCACTCGGTGAATTTCCACTCGTTGAAGCCGAGTAGACCGAGGATCCTGGAGGGAGGGAAGGGGGGTTGGTACGGGTAAGAATGAAATTTGAGTGATAAACGTTGAACCTCTCTCCCACGATATTGATGCACAGCACAACCTTCCGTTTGAAGGTAGCAATATTTTGTGTCTTATTTTTGCGCAATTGGTTCGGATTATTCTACATATTTGTAATCGTTTACCCCGGGTTTTTTCACGGTCAAGGCCATACTGGCTATGAAAGGCAGAAATTCCTATAAAGAAAGACTTCGACCACGGTGAAGAAGGTGAAGAAAGAGAAAACACAACAATTGGGCTCAACGCTAACAAAACTCACCAGAAGAAAACAGCTCCGTGATTGGCAGCGATGCTGGTGACAGTGATTGCGGTCTGGGTAGAGTCTTTCATTGCAAAAAGGAATGGGAATTCCGGGACCAATCCGACAGAAACCCATCCCAACTTTTTTGTAACTTTTTGTGCATTCTTTGAAGATCGAAATGGTAAAGAAGGCGGTAAAGGACGCATTGGGTCACTATGTTCAGAATGCGGAGGTTCTCCTCTCGCTACTTCAAGAGGATGCAGAATTATTAAAATCTCCAGCGAGAAAGGACTCGAAGACGATCAAGGAAAAGAGGTCAAAGGTGAGGGGCTTACGGGTTGTTGTTATCGCGGTGGTGCCTTCTTATACTTATCTTAACCCCCATTGAATTACCACCGTCCACCACGCAGCTCCTTAAACTCATCTCTGGTTTTGCTGCGCTGCAGAATGAGGGAGGTGGAGGTGGAAAACGTAAGCGCTTGAGTGCGGCTGAGCGTCTAAGCGAGGAGGCCCGTGAGATTGCCCCTGATCAGATGGATTTTGTCGAGGACGAAGATGATCAAGAAGATCGTGAGGATACCGAGTCTGCTCAGATCGTAATCATTGGGGCTTCCGCGTCCGGCCTTGGCGTCGCCACTGCCATCCTCACTGCGCTCGACCTACCTCTCGATGACTTGAGGATTCTTGAGGCATCTCCTGCTGTTGGCGCGTCCTTCCGCGCCTGGCCTCCTTCTACCCGTTTCATCTCCCCCTCTTTCTACTCCAATCCCTTCAACCAGATGGATCTCAACTCGCTTGCTCCCCAGGGAGACAACGGTGTGCAGGCTTTCCTTAGGTCGCAGGGGAAGGACATTATGGATGCTCAGCACCCCACTGGCAAGGAATACGCCGACTACCTCGACCACTTCGCGTCCACCCCCCTCCCCGAGAGGGAGAGTGGAGACAGGACGTTGAAGGACTACATCAGCTTCAACACCAAGGTGGAGTCCATCGAGCCCATCGAGAATAACGCGAAGGGCAACTTCAAGATTTCCCTTTCTGAGTCCTCCCCCTTCCCTGAAATCTACGCTCGCTACGTAATCTACGCTGGAGGAGAGTACGGGCATCCTTACGTGCCCCCTTTCGGTCGTTATAGCCCTGCTTGCGATCACTACTCCAAGGTGAAGGATTGGGGCGTTGACGCCAAGGGAGACTGGGTCGTTGTTGGTGGTGGGGAGGCTGGTATTGATTCCGCCTGCTCGCTGTACGACAACATCAAGAGCGGAACCATCACTGTGATTGACAAAGAGTCGGCGCCGGAGGCGATTAGACCCGGGGAGGTTGTTGAGGACCCCTCGACCGCTCTTTCTCCTAGGACTCACGCTAGGCTCAAGGCCATCTTGAAGAGCAAGCATTTCCCCGAGAAGATGATCAAGGTTATTTCAGAACACGAGTGCGTCGACGTTAGCAAGAAGGGCAAGACCTACACGGCTTCCATCTTCAAGCTCGGAGGCAAGAAGAAGGCCTTCAAGACGGACCTCAAGGCCAACCACCCAATCATCATGGCAACCGGCTTCAAGCTCGGCGCTTCGCCGAACTGCATCCTCCAGGGCTTAGTCGACTGGGACGACACCGGACGCCCCGTCCTGGACCCAGATTGTGACATGAGCACCAAGACGGAGGGACTCTTTGTCTGCGGGCCCATGGTCAAGCACCCTGTTGGTGGTTGTGGTAGCGGCGACAAAGACGAGGAGGAAGAGAAGCCTAAAAAGAAGGCCAAGAAGGGGAAAAAGGTGAAGAATATCGTGACGGAGGAGAAGGAGGAGAAGGAAGAGGTCATCTTTTGTTTCGTTTACAAGTACAGGTGCAGGTTCGCTCTTGTGGCAGGAGAGATTCTCTCGCGCTTGATCGAGATGTACCAGACCGACGATAAGGGGGAGCTGGATGAGGGAGGTCAGATCGCCGTCAAGGAGGTTACGACGATGATGGACTTGTACAAGGAGAAAGGGATGCTGATTACGGACCTCTCTGGCGCGGTTTGTGGCAAGGTTGGGGAATGCGCTGACTCATGTTAAGAACTTATTGGTAGTTTTTGGAATAGCATAACTTTGGCTAATACACGATTTCCCCGCTCGCTTCGTCCAATTTTCCGCTAATGTCGACCCCGAGCTCTGCCAAGGGCTTCACAAAATCAATCAATTGCAGTTCCTCAGAGTCCTTGATCTCTTCGTCATCTGTGCCAGCACCATCCTCCCCCTCTCCCTCCTCGTCCTTCTCGTCCTCTTCCTCGTCCTCGTCCTCGTCATCCTGCTCCCTCCTCCTCCTTTTCCTCGCCCTCTCCTCATCCTCCTGCGCTCTCATCACCTTCCTCTCCGCCATTATTCTCTGGTTACGAAACAGTTTCGCCTTGACGAGGATCTCGCATATTGTCGCGTCGACGTGTGCGCCAATGAGTTTGGGAACGAGGGGGCTTGTGTAGGTCTGTGGTGTGGTGATTGGTGGTGTGAAGCGTGGGGGGGCGTGTTGGGGTTGGTTTTTTGTCCCAATTCAAACACCACAGTGCTTCGAACTCCTCTCACGTATCAATACTCTCACCTTTCCGGACTTCTCTACGATGGCCTTTATGGTAGGCTCTGGAAGGGCAGGGTTATATTTGGCGGCGATTTTCAGAAGTTCTGCTATCTCGACATCCTTATCAAGCAACAGTGGGTTTGATAGCCGATCCATGATTTCTTTAACACGCTTAGCAAGTTCACGTGTGAGAATAAAGTCGATAACACATGCACCTCTTCCTCCTTCCTCACAACACCAGACGGCCACAAAAAAAGATTGGAAGCTCCTTTATCATCTCTTCTTACCTCGTTCACCTCCGGGATAAAGGCAATGTATATGCGGGTGCTAAAATGAACCTCTGAAGAGTCGTGTGGCGCTATTTAGTTTGTAATTGAGACAGAAATGAAACAAAGT